>JASAON010001292.1:0-10105 GCA_030849065.1 Jaenimonas drosophilae
CGGCATCCTTGGCAGCTAGCTGGTCCTGGAGAGCACGCAGCTCGGCATCCTTGTCCGCGAGTTGCTTGTGGAGGTCGGAGTCATTGCCGTCCATGGCGTCTCGTAGGGCGTTTAGTTCCGATGTTCGTGCGGCTAACTCAGATTGGAGGCGTTGTTGCTGTTGTTGCTGTTTGGAGGCATCATCGCGTAGGGCGTCGAGCTCAGTATCCTTGTCCTTGAGTTGTTGTGTGAGTGTAGTGTTGTGCTGTATGTGCTCGCGTTGGGCGGCGAGCTGTTGTTGGAGGTCAGCAATTTCGAGATCTTGACGGTCCTTGGCTGCGCGGAGATTGTGGAGCTCAGTGTCCTGTGGCTGTGTGTTGGTGGCTTGCTGGTTGAGGTTTTGTTGGAGGCCCTTGTTCAGTTCTTCAAGCTTCTTTTGGAGTGCGAGGAGCTCGTCGTCCTTTTGGGTGAGCTGCTGGCGGAGGTCGGCGTCGTGGGTCTGTGCTGCTGCGAGCTCCGCATCGTGTTGTAGAACCATGGAGCGCAGCTGCTCTTGCAAGTCATGCAGCTCATCCATCTTTCCCGGTGGAGGTGTGTTGTTGCCAGTGCCTGGGGTGCTCTGAAGATCGCGGAGCTGCATTGTGAGCTGCTCAATCTCATGGTTTTTTCGCTGCTCGAGGTCGGCGAGCTCGTCATGAAGCTGCTGAAGCTGGCTAAACGGAGCGGAGCTGTCGTTTCCCTCGGAGGCAAAGAGTTGTGTGGAGGCGAGGGCGTCATCGCTCATGGTTAAGCGCGGGCCGGGGGTTGTGGTGGAGGAGCGCACGGGTGTTCGTGGGTTGGTGGAGCCCCCACGTACCCGCTCGGGGGTGGCTCTACACGATGAATTACGGGGAGTGGGCAGCGGGTCTAGACGTCTTCTCTGCAAGGCTTGCTCCACCAATGACTTTTGTTCCGGGCTAAGCATCATGGTTTGGTTCGGTGCCGGAGATGGCCCCAAGGCGCACAAGATGGAGCTATGAAGAATGCGTTGGCAGTTGGAAGGATTTGGTGGCAGTCGTGTCCATGTGCTATCCCCACTGGACCCAAGCTGTGCGTAGCTCTCCTTCGTGGGGTGTGTCATGATGGAGAAGGGCGAGGGCATCTCCCGCGAATGATGGTTTCTACTGGCGGACGAAAGGCTCCGTTGGGAGCTTTGGCGGCTAAGTTGGTTCGATGGACGTGCAGCGGCAGGGCCGCCGCCCATGGCCGAGCTACTCTCCTCCTCCTGAAAGGTCAGCCGTGGTGTTTGGTCCGACGGTCGTGGGGTGTTGGTGTAGCTCCCACAACGTGGGGTAACCCCACGACGTCCGGCACTTCGCGGAATGCTGCTCGGCCGTGGTGTGCTCAACGACTCGGCCTCATCAAAGCGCTTGCGTAGACCCAAGAGATCATGTTCGAGCGTCTTGAGGTTGGTGGTTGCCTCAACCAAGTCGTGCCGTAGTGCCTTTGTTTCAGCATCCTTGAGGTGCTTGGACTGCACCACAGCCAGTTGGTCGTTGGCCTCCGTCATTTCAATCTGCTTAATGACCCAGTTGTACAGCTGGCCAATCGCCACACTCGCACGCATGGAGTCCTCGTAGGAGAAGTGTGGCTTGCCAATGAAGCGTGAAACGAACTCTGCACGACGTTCGGGGGTTATTTGTGCCGGATCAAAGGTAACGAGTGTGTGGATGAAGTTTGGACGACGCATAATCGAAGAGATGTCGTGCCAGGAGCTCACCCGCTCCCCAAGCACCACCATCACCGCATTCATCACGGTGCGTACACCAGTGGCCGGGGTACGATAGGTTTGGATCTCTTGGATGTACTTGGTGTTGAGACGCTGAATGGCCACACGCGCTCCGTAGAGGTCCTGCTTCGCACGCATAACCGCCTCGTAGGCGCTATCCCGGAGTTGGGCCTCGCGTTGGCGCAGCGCCTGCCGCTGCTCCGACACATTCTTCAGCGCCTGGTCGTACTCCTCCTGCTTCTGGCCAATTTCCCCCTGCAGTGCCTGTCCAGCGGAGGTTTTGGGGGATGGGAGCTGCGTGAGCTCGCGCATCGCGTCTCGACGGGCAAAACCAAAGCTTGGTCGCGAGCCGACCGCGCTACTTGGGCTCCCTCGCGGCTCCGCGGAGTGGTCGGTATCATCCCCAGCCTCCTCATCGTAGAGCTCCACCTCCACCGTACGTGGGCAGAGCTGCCGATTGTAGGTTGCTATTTGCCACGCCCATTGTTGCGTATCAATGTCAAGGTACTCAAAGGCCACCAACGTACCTGCCTTGTACTCCGTCGTGGGCGGAGGTGGCAGGACGATGCTGTGTGAGGTCAGCCGACTACGCCGGACGCTGCTCTCGCGACTGCGACTGCGTGTGGCGGAGAGGCTCATGTTGCACTGCCCGAAAGATGAAGTTGTGTTGGATGAATTGTTGTTCGTTCGGGGGGTACGATAATCGGAAGGAAGTGTTGTTGTTGTTGCGGGTATAAAGAAGGTGTGTTTGTGTGTTGTAGCAGGGGAAGATGAGGGGTGTTGTGGGCCACGTGTACGCTGACCAATCTGTGTGTGTTCGTGTTTCGTGCGCTGCTACCGAAACGGCTGAGCAGTATCTTCAATGTCTGTGAGAGGACTCAGAAGAAAACGCAGCTGTACGACGTGGGGGTGTGAATGACCGCGCGCAGATATGCTATTGTTGGCGGGAATCTGCTGGTTTGTTTCCTGTAAATGTGCGTGAGCGGTGTTGGTAGGTGAGGGATAGGAGAAAGGTGGTGTATGTGTACGAGTAGCTGAGCCAACCCGGAACACAAGTAATGATGATGTCAGTCTCTACAGAAGCACCGCGGCAGATGATGATATTGTCTTCCTCCTCTTCCTCTCCAGAGTAGCTTGAGGAGTCTTGTTGGATGAAATGGAGGTTGTGTGTGTGTGGGAGGTATTGAATTGAGTGAGAGGCTACGTACGCACCTCACTCGAACCGCACCGCAGGAACAAGTGAAACAAAGAAGAAAAACGTGTTCGACGGCGGATCGGAACTACTACTGTGTGTGTGTGTGTGTACGAGAGAGAGAGAGAGAGTACAAGAAGAGCATGAGCGTCATGAAGATGATGAAACGATGCAATGAATCAGAATGATGCTGTTGGAGATGTGTGAGTTATTATACTGTGGTGCCATCAGCCATCATGCTCGCCGCATGCCGCTCGTTTGTTCGTGAAGCCGTGCAATGGTCTCAGATACCACTCGCATGCGGTACTTCAGCCGCAGCACCTCACGCGTTTGGTGCCGTGCGCGCTCACGGAGCATCTGTGCGCGCTTCTTCACGAAGCGTGTTGCCTGCTCCAGATCCATCTTCAGCACCACACCGCAGCCAACATTGACGTGCAGGTGCGTGGAGTCTGGCACCACAGCCTTCACATAAAAGTTGTGGCCAATATCAACGAGGAGATGATTGTACTGACGATCGCGCGGAGAGGCGTGGGGCAACGAAGGAACTCCGGCCATTGCACGCGGCGGTGATGATGATGATGGCGCACCACCCGGTGTAACATCCTCATGGGCAGCTGTGGCGGGGGCTATGAAGCTTCCGTAGCGCGACAGCGCACGCATCTCATCCAATAATTGTTCCAGCTGAGCACAACTACTCACTTCGTTGTAGCAGCGGTCTCGAGCAGCGAGTGCCTCCTCCAGGCTTGGCTGCAGCGTCGAGTCAAGAAAGCGCTCCAGCCGCTGGAAGCCCAGCGAGGGAAGACTGTCAGCCGACGTCATCCACGTGTGCTCCTTTACTCTTGCACAACAACAACAACAACAAAGTGAGAGAGAGAGTATGTATGATTGTGATATGTAAGAAGGTGATTTGGTATGATATAACCGAAGAGACGTGGAGTACAACCAGTGAAGTTGTTGTTGTTGTTGTTGTTGTTGGCTTCGTGCCACAACACTACGGAGATGCACACACACACACACACAACATCACAGCTCACCCAAGGATGAAGGGCTCGACCACGACTGTGTGCTGGTATCTCCACGAGGTACGAGCCGCACCTTGGCCGCCGCACTATCCAAGACGAAGTCGGCGTAAATGCGGCGATCGTAGCCCTCCGCATCCCGCATCAGCAACACCTGCGAGAGGAGCTCATCCTCCACGACACGCACCAAAGCCCTGGCATTCTCCCGCGCCTCCCACGTTGGCCGTTCGCGCTCCACCAAAAATGCCACCGCCTCGTTCGAGATGGAGGCACCCGCCAAAGCTGCCTCGCCGACCTCGCAGGGGAGGTGTTCCACCACGGTACGTACAACGAGCTCTGCCGTCGCAACGTGCAGTGGCAGAAAGAGGAGGTCGCGTGTGTGGGCGAGGGTCAGACTGCCGTAGAGCTCCGAGAATTCCCGACGAAGAAGCTGCTGCAGCTCCGCGGGGGTTTTGCCAATGGTGCGTCCATGTTGGCCTAAATCGGTGGTGAGGATGACGGTGAGGGTGCGCAAATGAACGGCACGATCCCCATCCTCGAGATCCCACAACGAGGAGGTGCTAGGACCACCTACAACACCATGATGATGATCATGATGATGCGCTTCATCGTTCCTCATAGCATCAGGAGGAGCGCTGTGGTGTGGGCGGGTGAGGGAGGAGGCCACCGACAGCTGCTTCTTCACTTGCCGACGTTGTGTGGCACCTCCGCCATGATCCTCCTGCTCTGGGAATCTGTCTGAACGACCAAAAAGTGGTGCGAGAATGCGCGCCAAGGATGGGTCCATGGCGCTGAAGTCGTCAATCAGAACAATGCCATGCGGGTAGCGCCGTGCGTGGTGCAGCACCTGGCGAACCATGTACCGCCGTGCATCCTCCAACGCCATGCCATCGAAGCTCGTGCCGGCAATGGTGAGGAGATTATCACCCGACGCACACGATGTGCGTCCACGGCGGTCGCAGTGGAGTGAGGTGGCGAGGGAGATGAGTTGTGCGGTTAGTGTCTTCCCCACACCATGATCGCCAGCGAAGTGCAGGACGAGAGGCTCGTCCGGGTACTGCATCTTGCGTCGCAGCAGAGCAAAGAGAGGCTCGTGAAGGTGCGCCTGGCCCATCAAACGCGTGGAGAGGAGGTCTGCCAACTCCTGCAGCACCTCTCTGCGCCACCTGGCATCGCTTGCCAAGGGAAGCTCGTAGGCTCGACGATGATCGTCGGTGGGTGTGTGCGTGGATGCTGGAGTGAAGGGGTTGGTGGGCGCCTGCAGCCACCGTCGTGCGTGGCTCCACCAACCAACGAGGGTGGAGGTGAAAGTGAAGCAGTACTGCATGCGAAACCCAGTGGAGCGACGTGGGTCCTCGCAAACGGGGCGGTGCGAACACAGGCTGTGATCATCTTCATGATGTACCACCACATCGCCACATACACCAGAGAGCCCCACCACCACGAGCAGCAGCAGCAGCAGCAGCAGCGGCGGCGGCGGGTGGCGATGCTGACGAAGCATTAGCGCCAGACTAATCTGCCAGCCACAACCTAAGAAGAAGAGCAACAACAAGAAGAGATGATGTTGGCGTACATGAAGACGTGAGTGAGGGGGGCAACGACAACTTACCATTTTAAAAAGAGATCTTTAAAGTGTGTGCGTGTGAAGCACATTCCAGCTCCAACGGATCCGTCATGTCTGACGGCTACACCGGTGGTGCAGAAGGCGGCCCGAAGCCTGGCCCACCTGGATGAGCATCTTGGCTCATGTTTGCCGCCGAAGACATGACGACGGCGCCAACATCATTCCATACGCCACTGCGCATATCACGTCGGCCAAACTTCGCGCGCCCGCCCTTGCGACGTGCGAGTTGCGCACGACGATGCCACACCGCGGCAGACATAACCTGCTCCATCACCCGACGTTGCTGCAGTGGTGCCACACCTCCATGCATGCCAGAGGTCTGGGGCCGGAACACGGGCCTCCACGTGGCGTTGTGTCGTAGGTAGGTCCTCTCCAAGTGTGCTGGAATCGTCTTGCTCGTGATGAGAGAGACGTAGGCACGGCTGAGCGCATTCTGACGATGTGTGCGCCACTCAGCATAGCGTGGCTGCGTCATGTGGGCTCGTTGGTTGCTGATGCCCTCCAAGGGCAGGTCGTGCTGGACAAAGGCCTTGATGGCAGACACCACCACTCCTTGTTGCTTCGTGTAGAGGCTGTACACACGGCCCAGACGTCCCATGCGTGCGGCACGGCCAGCACGGCTGAGGTAGACGAGTGCGTTGGTGGGCACGTCAAAGTTCACAATGACGTCAACGTGGAGGTCGAGCCCACGTGCGGCGAGGTCGGTGGCGCAGAGAATGTTCGTTCGTCCGCTGGCAAAGTCGGCGACGTGTTGGCGCCGCACCGCCCAGGGGAGGGAGGCGTGGAGGAGGGATACGGCATAGCCCGCGCCGCGGAGTTGGTGGAAGAGGGCCGTGGCGGCGTCGATGGTGCTGAAGAAGATGATGGTGCGATCTCCGTCGCCAAACACGGTTCGTGGGTGTGGGAAGGTGAAGGGGGCCGCCACAGACATGAGATGACCCCAGTGGAGCGGACGAATACGCTCCAGTTGGTGGCGGGCAGCAGCATCAGTGGGGTAGGCACGAGCATCATCATCATCATCATCCCAGTTGGTCTGTACAGCATCTTGTTGGTTGGGTGATGTAGCGACTGTGGCATCTGTTGTGGTGGAGCTGGCTGGTGCATCATTGCCATTCTCTCGTGTGGCAGATGGGTGCGTGGGCTCAGATGCCTCACCCAGTCCATGGCGGCGCTTCCACGCCGCGAAGCTGTCGCTGAGTTGGTGTGGGTGCGTATGTGCACGGACCTCCTCCTCGTCGGTTTGAGGTGTGCGTGGCACGTGATGGTGTTTGCGGAGGAGGTGCTCCAAGACAGAACGCTTTTCAGTGATGCGCTGAATGGGAAGAAAGCGGTGGCGAAGACCTTCAGGCGCTCGATGCATCTCCTTGCGCAACATGCAAGTGACGGCAGAGGGGAACTTCCGCCCAACAACGTACTCGAGCTTGCGGGTGATGTAGGGTGAAACGAAGATGAATTGCGTTTGCACGGGCCAGAGGTACTTGTAGAGCGCGCGCTTCTGCACCTTCATGAGGAGGTGGACCGCCTCGTGATCGTGAAGAGAGCTCAGCATCGCATCGGCCTCCTCCACGACAAGATGGCGTAGGTCATCCAAGAAGAGCCGCCGCGAGCGAATCAGCCGCAGAACAACATGCGGATCCATGATGATAACGTCTGCCATGGAGTCCTTCAACAATCGAGAGAGGTGGTACTTGGCGCGTTTGCGTGAGGTGAAGGAGATGGAGCGTAAGCCGGTGGCGGCATCCAGGGTGCTGCAGATGGATTGGAGCTGCTCCACCATCTCTTGGGTGGGGGCGAGAAGAATGGTGCGCGGGCGTCGCTCACGCAGCGGAATGCCGTATACATCGCGGTCCTTCATCATGTTTTGATAGAGTGGGAGAAGGTAGGCCATGGTCTTGCCCGCCCCATGTGGTGCAGCAATGACGCAATCCTTGCGTTGTGCCACCACCTCAATCGAGGCCTGCTGAATGGGTGATGGATGCACCAATTGCAACGACTCCACCACCTGCTGCAGTGCGGGGCAAATGTGGAGCTCATGCCAGCTATCCATGCCCACCGTCTTCACGGGCTTGGCGAGAAGGGGCGATGAACGTGTTCGAGAGGAGGAGAGACTCTGCAGGACGTGGTGGCTCGCCAGGTGGTCGGAGCGCTCGCCGAGAGAGCGGCTGAAGGTGCTGCCGTAGGCCTTCAACTGCCGTGGCACGACGATGGATCGGCGCGAGGCACACAAGGATGAGGATGGCGCGAAGGTGAGGAGGCTCTGTGCACGACGCACATGGCGCACAGCGGGGCAAACACCACGAGCGGCAACCGTCAATGGTACTGGTGAGGGAAGCCATTTACTGGATTGCATGAGTGCTGCACAGGCCTCTGGTTCGGAAGCGTGTGTGTGAGAGAGGTAGGTTGGTATATCACTTCCTCCACGACCAAGTCTTAGTTAGTGATTGGCTTAAGGAGATATGTTTAGGTGTGTGTGTGTGTGAAGAGCCCTCAACGAGGAGGGCGGAGGTGTGCGTGTCCGTCACGAATACCGCCACAGCTCCACTTGCTTGGTTGGTGGTGGAATGATGAGCAATAAAGAACAAGGAAATGATGTTGTGTGTGTATGTGTGCGTGAACAAGTTGAGACAATAGATCGTCGTACAACACTGTGAGATTCACAGAATGAGGTACTCGCGTGTGTGTGTGTGTGTGCTTGATTAAGTATAGTGGTTAGAGGGATGGATTGAGGGAGGAGCTCATCCGTCTTCTTCCGCTGTCGCACACACAATGGTATTGAGCCCACATGTATCGATGATGAGTGATGATGTGGAGGAGGGAGATAGATCCGCAGAACCAAACCAAATCAACAGCCAAAAGGGGGGTGAACGTGAAGCACCATATAGCAGCTGTGGGAGAAGAAGCGAAGACACGCACTATATCTCACTCCACGGTGAGGGCCTTGACGGCGAGGGCCATGGCTCCGTCGAAGGTTTTCATGCCGCCAATGAATCCCGAAACGTGGATGAAGATGCCTCCATCGATGCCCGAGGCAGTGCTCAGCTCTTGATCACGAAGGCCGCGGTAGGGGAGGGCCTTGCGGTTTTCAAAGCCAGTGGCCTCCTTAGGCACCGCCTGCACACGCCAGCCCTTGCCGTCGCTGTACACCACGTAGAGTGTGCGTCCATGGCAGCCATGCTCCTTCTCCAGGTCAAGCAGGTGGTCCTTCCACGGGCAGAAGCGCTCACGAAGACAGACAATTTGGCCGCTGGGGTGGGTGTTGGCGGCGTCGAGGAAGGCCCGCTCCACCAGCGACCGTGCGGGCATCCAACTGAAGGCGTAGAAGCTCACTGCCTCGAAGAACTCGAGGGAGGTGATCTCAACGGCCTCCGCAAAAGCGGCGTTCTCCTGCGTCGTGGCGGCCTCTCCGCTGAGCTCGTCATTCCACCACGACTGGAGCTTGCCGACACGGCTGGAGAGGGAGCTGGACTGCTGATAATTCTTCACGAGCTTTGTGGCCTCCACGTCAGCCGCGACGCCAAATGCCTCCACCCCATTATCCACCCCATCCACCTCCTCGACAAAGGCTTTATAGAGCTTGTCGTAGAGCACCTCGAGATCCTCTGCGGTGAGGGCGGTGGTGTCTTGGGACCAGCTCGTCATGGCGAGCAGCTGCGAACGTGCGGGGGAGGAAAGGGCGTAGCGCACAAAGTCTTGAATGATGTCGCGGCCAAAGTGCTTGTACACCAGACCTGCCGAGCTCAGACGTGTCTTGTAGGTGTTCTTGGCCGTAGTCATGGTGCCGTGGAAGCTGGACTGATGATGATCAAAGCGCAGCTTCTCTGCATCGTAGACGGTGCCCACATCCACCACAATGGTACACTGATCAATCAGTGCGGAGTCGCGCGTTCGGACAACGGCGGCGGCAGAGAAGGCGGGTGTGTGGCGCAGAAAGCCACAAGCCATGGCCTCATCGCAGTGGAAGCTGCCAGAGTGGGTGGCGATCACCTTGGACGGGGTCTCCGTGGCCGCTGGCATGACGCTGTGCACGCTGAGCCCATGAAGGTGCTTCGACACGTACTCGGAGGCCAATCGGCGGACGCTCATAATGACAAGTGATGGTGATGTGTGTGTGTGTTTACTTCTGGAAGGCCTACACGAGAACAAGACTACAGACGCGCAACGAACAACATTGGCGGAAGACAAGACGAAGCGTGATTTACTGGAGCACAAAATGCACGACCACCAACACACAAAGACAACAACCAACACCCTTCAGGGGACGACTCACAGAAGTCTGGAATGACCATCGCACACACCCAACCACACATCAACAGATGAGCACACAAAACTCACAGAGTCAGTGCGGTCACTGCTGGCTGAGAGGGGCGGCGAGTAAACACAACAGAACAACCCAAAGGATCTAAAGAAGAGTGAAAAGAAAAGCGTCTATGATCCCACTCATCTCATCTAGTGAGCAGCGCTGGACACAGCCTTGGTGCCCTCAGCCATGGCGTGCTTGGCGAGCTCGGCGGGCAGCACGAGGC
>JASAON010001293.1:0-10471 GCA_030849065.1 Jaenimonas drosophilae
GTGTGCCAATGGAGATGAGATGCAACACACAACATCTCTGCCACACGACGAACATTATGATGATGATGATGATGATGATAGATGAGATGAACGACCCATTTCAACACGAGTGATACCAACGTAAATCTCATTGTGTGCGGGTTTGTGGGGATGGATGGCACGAGCCTAGTATCCCGCCTCCTGCACTAGATGGCTGTAGGTGCTGGCCACCACCGTCCTGCCAGCACCTCCGCTCTTGGCTTCTGTGCGCATCTCCAGCCCGGCGGCCTCGCCCGCGGCACCCTTTTGTGGTGGGTTGAGGCCCAGCATTGAATAGAGCTGATTGCGTGCGGCACGAATGCCAGCCGCATCGGTTCCATCCCACTGCGTGGCCAGCAAGTGGCTCATGGCGGCGTGCATATCTTCGTCTTGCTTCTTCTTCACCTCACCCGTTGTGTTGTTGTTGTTGTTGTTGCTCGTGGGTGCGGATGAGGTGAGGACGAGGAGGGCGGTATAGAACTCCGTGGCCATCTTGGCACGTACTTTGGGATATCGGCTCGCAACCATGGTCAGAGCTAGGCTCCACGCCTTGCGACGTGCCTCCTCGTCGGTGCTCCGGCACAGATTGCTCAACAAGGTGGTAAGAGGGAGGAGCACCACAATGGTTGTGGCAAAGTGGCGGAGCTCCGACCGCAGCATCTCAACAACGCGGCTGTGCTGATGCACATCCAACACACCTTGGTTGATGGCGAAGTCGGCGATGCGGCTGAGTGGCACAATGACACGGTCTTGGTGCGCGAAGCGCTCGCCCACAGCCACCAGCTCGGCAGAGAGACGTGCAATCGTCTTCTTCTCTCCCACATCCAACGCCTGCATCAAGGCGGCGGTGGCGGGCTGACGTACGTGGGCCGAAACATCGCCCGCGGAGAGCACGAGGCCCTCCATCGTGGCAGGTGCCAAGACCAACGGGCAGTGATGCAGCAAATCCGGTGCAACGGCAGGAAGGACGGCTTGAGGGCTGCCCCAGTTGGCCATGTTGGGCGCCAGACGACGGATGAGATCCACGAGGTGGCGGAGCTCTGCACCCACTGCTTCCTCCTCCCCTTCCTTCTTCTCCGCCGAGAACAACTTCTGCACCACATCATGCTCCGCGAGCTTCACCAGGGCCTCTCCCGCAGCGCCACGAACGCGATCGAGCTTCTCCATCAAGGCCTTCACGATGCTCCTCATTATCCAGCGTGCATCGTCGCGCGTGAGAAGCCGCGGTGTGGTGCCGAGGCCGTAGGCCACCACCGAGGGAAGCTCGCGCAGCACCGCCAGCCTCACAAAGGAGCCAACATCGCCACGCTTGTCGGTGGCGTAGTCCTGCAGTGCCGCCATCATGGTGCCAACCACAACCTGCTGGAACCAGGTTGAGGTGGCGGCGGGAACCTGCGTGGGCAGCGTACATACAAGACGTGAGAGTGAGCGCACGGCGTTGCGACGAGATTCGGCATCAGCCAACTCCGCTTGTTCGGCGGAGATGCTTGCATCCACCACCGAGGCAGCGGCGAGGATCTCCGTGAGACGGACAAAGTATGGCGCGGTCGCACCTTCTTGTGTAGGTGTTGGCGCTGATGCAGCATCAGCTCCTGCTGTTGTTGTTGTTGGTGTGGGAACCGCCAGCAACCAGGAGGCTGGGATGCCTCCCATGGCGGCCAAGAAGCCACGCTTCTCCAGTGGGGAGGTGGTGGAGCTCTCCACCGCCGCCATCATCTTGGCCATCACTTTGCCATGAAAACCAGCTTGATAGTCAGAGTAGTAGGCCACGGCCACGGCACGAAAGGTCTCTGCCGCATCGAGCTGCAGCCACTCCAGGATGCTCCGCCATGATTCCTCCAGGAATTCCTGAATCTTGGCCAGTGTACGTGCGCGGCCCTTCTCCCCGCTGATTTTGGTGATGCTGACGTACTCGGGCAGCTCAAGACGCTGCTCCGCCATGGCGCGCAAGAGGCTGCAACATGCCTGACGCACGTACTCACCACCCCGAGAGCGATATAAACGTGCCGCATCGAGGCGAATGAGCACCTCCACGAGCTGCTGCCGCTGCTCGTTGGTCCAGCAGGAGGGCGGCAGCCCGCGCACCAGCTCGGCCAGACCCAGGATGGCACCATGGCGTGTGGCCACGGTGTTATCCACGACCCGCCGCAGCAGCTCGGGCAGAATTTCGGCCATCACCTCCGGCATCTTGCGCGAGGCGATGCGGCCGAGGGCCACGGCAGCACAACACCGCACCTGACGATCCCAGTGAAGCAGCTTCACTCCAACGAGCTCCACCAACATCGCCATGGTGTAGGCGGGGTAGGCGGCGATGAGGGGTGCCACCTCTGTGTAGGCGTGAGTGCGCGAGGCCAGCGCGAAAAAATCCATGCCGGTGACGAGGGCGATGCCATCGGGGAAGTTGCCGAGCCGCCCCACACACTCTTGCAAGGCTGCAGAGGCCGCCCGACGCACATGCACTTCACGATCAAAGAGGGAGGCAAGAACGAGGCCCACACTGAGTGCGTTGACGTGTTGGCTCAGGTCCTCCGCATCATAGGCACGTGCCAGAGACCAGCATGCGTAGCACGCCGCATCGCGCACGTTGGCCCCGACACTGTAGGTGCCCTTGCTGAGATCAAAGGCGAGACCCTTGATGATGATGGGCACGAGTGTGTTGAGCTGCTCCGTGGAGAGGATGCTGCGCCGGCACAACTCTGCGAGGGTCAGCAACCCGCCATGCCACTGATGCTCATTATACATGCTGCTGAAGAAGGACCAAATGGCACCAACAACATCCTGCACGAGGGAGAGCGGGAGGCGCTCGCACACGCGGCCAACGCCCTTCGCGGCGCTCCAGCGCACCACAGAATCCTTGTGGCCCGTGGCCTCGAGAAGCAGGCCGATGCCTTCCTCCAGCTCCTCCGCGGCACCTTCAATGACCTCGCCATCGTCCTCATCTTCATGCTTGTTGGTGTTGGCCTGTGGTGCGGGTGATGACGATGATGTGGTGCCATGAAGGTTTTCGGATAGCGAGGCCACGTGGCGGCGATACTTCCACGACGCGCTCGTCTTCTTCAGCATTGTGAGGAGCAGCCGCTGCTCCACCTTGATGGCCGTCTTGGACAGAAGCGTGTTGTTTGGGTGTTGGCCGTAGAGCTCCGCCACACTACTCACGATGCCACTCGTGGCGAAGGCGAGGAGCTCCCGACGTTGGCCGAGCTTGAGGGTCTTTGCAATGGCCAAGAGCACACCAGGGAGGAGGAACTGTTGGTAGCCAACACTGTGGTGCTGCTCGCTGGCCAAGACGTGCAGCGCGGCGAGCAAATGTGCTTCAGCAGGGACATGTGCCAAGGTTGGCACCGGCTGTTCCTGCGGCACTGCGCAGAGCCGGAGGAGCTCCATCACGTAGCTGAAGAAGACGCGTCGGTGCGCGGCGCTATCCGACCGGGTGAGCAGGCGAGCAACGAGCAACGCCGCACCTTCACGGCACTTTGTAGAGTCATTGAGGAAGCGCACGGCGGTCTCGAGCAGCGCATCGGATAGGGTGAGGCCACCAACCACCGTCGCGGCGTTGCTATCAATGACACTGAGCGCAAAAGGCACGAGGACCAGGTTGGAGAGCCACAACAACAAGCAGTAGCGCACCTCCCACTCTCGTTGATGATGTGGGTCTGCCTTCCAGTACCGCAGGGCGTAGAAAACATCCTCGCAGTGGCGCACGTCGTTGGGGAAGTAGCTCGTGCAGCTCTTCTCACCCGCGCACTTGATGATGAAGTACAGGGCGCGGCACACCACGTGAAGGGGTGTCTTGGCTGCATCGGCGTCAAACAGATCGAAGTTTTGGCCCAAGGTGTTGGCAACGGAAACAACGGGAGAGGAGGTTGCGGTGGGGCTCGCGGCAGAGGTTGTGGGGGAGGCGGCTGAGATGCCACCTCCTGCCGCAGAAGATGATGCAGCAGCAGCATCATTGTTGGCAGCCTGTAGTGCTTCCTCCATGGCCCACACCTCACTGGCGCTGGGGAGGCGGTCCAGCAGCAAACGAATGAGCGGGTCAATGAGGCCCTCCAGGTGAGGATGGAGGAGGTGCGGGCTCTCTTGGTAGCGATCGAGGAGCTTTGGCAGCTGCACCTCCAACAAAGCGGCGGGGCCGCTTGGATCTACGCCAACAGATGGCAGGAGTACATCGCGCTCCGTGGGCAGCTCTGCCGCCACACGGGCGAGGAGAGCACGGCAGGCCTCTTCCTCCTCAAAGAAGGAGGGCCCTGTGGCGTCATCGGCATCCATCTCCATCGTCGCGCCGCCATTCTCCTCACCGAGTGGCACCTCCACTGCTTCCACCTCATCTCCCTCGAGCGGAGATGCAGCACTCACGTCTTCACTTGCTCGAGACATGGTGTGTGTTGAAGTTTGGTGTTGGCTTCTTATTTCTGTGGTTGTACGTATGTACCTGACAATGACGATGAGGTATGATGAACCTTGCCTCCCTCGGTGATGCAAGACAACAAACAAAAGCTACACAAACCATAAAAAATGATGATGAGTAGGTGAAGGAAGAAAAAATGAATGCACATGAAAGATGAGGTACGTACGTGTTTAGTGAGCGTCGTGAAGAGGAAGATGCCTCAACACATGAAACAACAGCAACAACAACATTAGTGATGTACACCTGACAGGAACTTCTTCATGCCTGAGTACGCGAGATTGTGTGTGTGGGGATGGATAGAAAGAGAGACTATCCTGGCCGCACTGGGGGTGTTGCTGACTTTGGTGCCTGCGCATCCTTTCCTGTGTGCAGCGTAAATCCGTGAATTTGGCGAATCTCCTCCTGAAGAATGCCGTTGACGAGACGATGTTGCTGGACGAGTGGTTTGCCACCAAAGGCGGGTGAGATGATGTGGATATCAAAGAAGCTGCCACAACCCGCGCTCACATCCTTCACCGTGAGAGAGGTGAGGGGCTGGAGCGCAGGGCTCGCGCGGAGCTTCGCATCGATGTCTGAGGCGGAGACGAGGAAAGCGAAGGACCTGCGCAGCATGTTTCCGAGATGGTGAGTGTGTATGTGAAAAGATATCTTCTAACCACCTACTCTACCAACTTCACACAAGCAACAGATTCAGTGATGAGCGAGAAGAAGAAATTGTGTTGTGGATGATGATGGAGCAACAACAAGGGCACATCAGAGGCTACCTCCTCCCCTCCAGGAGTGTGAAAAGGGAGGATGGCAGTCATGAAGAACAACATGTTTTTTTTTTTTGCAGAGCGGCAAGTTACTGACACACGCTCACAGATACCGCTGAATCTCCGCGACCACTGAAGATGCGGTGGGGGTGGCGAAGTATGCGAACGATACTTGCCGCTGCGTGAGAGAATGTGTGTCAGTGTGATTGTGTGCGTGAGCTGATATAGTGGCTCCACCAAAAAAAAACAGCAAAGAAAAAAAAGATAGATTCTGTGGGGTGTGGCGCACCCAAGTCAGTAGAAGTCATCGCATGGTACGCTGTGCGCAACAAGGAAGGCGTGTGTGTGTGTAGGACGGAGGAGGCTGATGCTGAGGTGGTGGCACACCTACACACAACGGCACACCACATCGCATCTAACCTACCTGACCCAACTCACTACCAATAACCACATCATGGCACTCGTCCTCCCCTCAAGGAGGTGGAGCTGAGCTGTGTGGTTGTGGTACGTCGGGTGTAGAAGGGCGTCCCCCCTCACTCGTTGCCTGTACAAGGAAGAAAAAAAAATGCACATAACACATCGACCAATATACAACACCATCAGCAGCATCAGAAAAAAAAAAGAATTTGAAAAAAAAACAATCACTACACACAGAGAAAGGAAGAGCTGTGCAAGACTAGTCTAGTTAGCTCATCTCTGAAACACACCAACAACTGATGGAACCTTTGCGTATTTCAAGTTCCGTAGAATGTAGTGCCGTGTATGAAGGTTATTTTTTTTTACTGTTTTTTTTTTGGTGTTGTGTGCGAGTGTGTATGACACAAAGGTTCATAAAGATGTGGAGTAATAAGCGCGCACGCACACGCTCGCTCCCAGTGCTCCATCAGGATGGAAGGGTGGATATGATCGCAATCATAAATGAAAATTGTTTCTCTCTCTGTTTAGTAAGCCACAGAATGATGAAGTTAGCGAAAAAAAAGTTCGGATGCAAGCGCAGCCCGCACGTGTGTCTTGAACCTCTAGAGTGGCGCGCATGAGTGCGTGTGTGTGCAGATGTTGTTCGCCGCCACCCCCTGCTCTATCTGGGGTGAGGCGTAGCCACACAACACTCGTGAAGAAAAACATCGTCTCCTACCATCATCATCACTTTTCCCACATTACGTTTCCCACATAGCGGGAGTTTCCATCACTTCGCCCACGCACCTCCCTGCTGCATCAGAGCAGCCATCATCCATCATCTGTGGTAGGGGGCACACTAATATACGACCTGCACAGATGACGGCGCTCTCACCCACACAGCGTTTGTGTTGGTGTGGGAGAAGGATAGTTGGTGAGGTAGTTAGGAGAAGGATGAAGTAGTTGTGTGTGTGTGTGTTGGCCAACACACATCCGCACACGCACATTCTGTTGTGAGACCGTGTGTTTCTGCTGCAAAAACCACCGCGTGTGTAGTTGGTGTCCTCGTTGACGATGGGGGGCAGTGTGGGAGGGGGGAGGAGGAGAAGGAGAAGGAGGTACGCCGTGTTCAAGTTTGTATGGGTGCGTCTTGGGAAGTAGTGAGGAGGGAGGAACGACCAACTACAATCCATCTCCATCCTTGTGTTTTTTTTTCGGCCGTTATGTGGTTAGTATGCTGGTAGGTGACGGATGCATCTTCTGTGTTCTCTTCATTATTATGTTTTTTTTTTACGATTGCTTTCTGACTCCATTTCAGTTGCGCTCCCCGCTCACGTGATTTGCCGTACCGGGGGCCTTCTCCACGCCACGCATGTGGAGGAGAGAGGAGGTGGGAGAGCGTCTGTGTGGGGTGTCGCAGGAGGTGCATCGCTGAATAGCTCAATGTTGTTGTTGTTGTTGTTGTTGTGTGTACGTGCTGTGTTGGTGGACGTGAAGATTGAGAACTGCGAGGAAAGCAACGACCACACTCATGCGTGCATCCACTCGCATAGGGCTTGAGAGGGCAACATTGGTGGAGTTCCTCCGTCCTCCTTCGTTCAGCACAAACACACACATACACATACACATTGAAGATCCTGCGCAACCCAAACGACAAGAGAGAGCATGAAAGGAGGGAAAGGGGGGAGGGAGGGGCGGAAAAAAAAACAAGCGAAGGAACGAAGGAACAACAACAACAACAACATCATGAAGAAGTATGAAACAGAAAACAGAAAACACCAACAAACACAAAAGAAGAACAAATGAAACACACAGAAAAAAAGAAGGTTTGTTTGATGGAGGAGGACCTCGAGTGATACAGGAGATACGTGTGTTCTTCTTTGGGATTGTTTGTGTGTGTGCGGGAGATGTTGAGTCAGCTCACCCCCAACCTCTGCCCGCTGTACTTGACGCATGTGGCGGGCATCCATCATCACCAAACGTACCAGTCGTTGTTGCACGCCTGGTCATCTTCCTCCGCAGAACCCTGATCTACCCCATGTGCTGTGCTGTGTGCCAATGCCCCAACGACGTTGAAAAGGAGCGCGTTGTTGTTGTTGTTTTATGTTTGGCACCATCCGCATTGACGATGCCACGCAAATATCACGGATGTTGCAGCAGCAGCATGGATTCGTCAGGGCATGAAGGAAGGCTGTACCTGTTAGTCTGTGGTGATGCGTAAGTGATGGTGAGCCAGCGTCCTGTGCGCTGACATCGGCCCCACACCCATTGCTCACTGCAAGCGTATGTATGTGTTTTTGAGTGCATGAATACAATGAATGTGGCAACAACATGCATCCTCCACGCCTCTCATGGATGGAGAGAGCACCAGTCACCTCTCATTCATACAACATCATCATCAGCGACATATACTCACGCAAAAAGAAGGGCAACATACACTTTTTTCTGTTCTTTTCCTTTCACGTACTCAGCAATGTTTGTAGCTGCAGTTCAATGTGAAGTAGTACCGCACATATCTTCACAGGCATGACTGGCAGCTGTGCTGGTCGGCGAAACACTCAGAGTAAAAGGTCCAACCCCCCAAGAAAACAATCCCGAGGAGGAGGAGGAGGGAGGTGGTCGTACGTGGAGGTACGCAGAAAGAATTTCCAGGAAGAAAAAAAGCAAAACAAAAAAAATCAGGAAGTAAAGATGAAGAGAGCTTCTGGGGGCAAGACGACGTTGTACCACCAATCAACGGATGAACGATCCAACATGGCGTCATCCCACTCGATGGTTTTCGTCAATCATCATTCATGCTCATTGGTTGCTTGATGATGGTAGTCTGCGCTGGTGCTCCTCTCCATGTTGTGTCTGTGTATAGTCGTTCCGATCTTTCCTATTCATCCTTTTTTTTTTGTTGTTGGTTGTTCTGGGCAGCTGAGATGGTGTGCGTGGCGATGAATGCACGTGAAAGGGGGGGTTTGGTGAAATATATGCACGTACCCCTCCTCCATCTCATTCACTGCACTGATTCTTTGCATGTTTGTTGTAGGAGAGGAGGGAGAGGCAGGTGAGGGAGCCCTCAGCCTTGGCAATCTCATCCATCTCGAGCTCCACCACCTCCGTCAAACAACCGGCCTTCGTCTCGCGCTCGGCGAAGTCGCTGACGAGCTTCTTCGTGACGGGCCAACCGGCGTTGATGACCACAACACGCTTGCGGTGGCTGCCATCGCCGTGGGTGACGATGAAGCTGAGCGGGTTGCTGGCGGCCTCCTCTCCAATGGGGGCAGGAATGACGGCGATACCGCGGTCAGTGAAGTAGGTGGGGTCGCACGCCGTTGTATCCATCAAGACGGTGGTATCATTCAAGAAGCTGCCGGCGGTCTTGATGTGGAGGCGGCCATTGACGGGGAGGCGCACACACTCGTAAGGGTGGCGCTTACCTTCATCATCAATGAAGGCATATCCGCTGACGTACTTCTTGAGCTGCTCAAAGGCCTCGTCGTTGGTGCGGGTGGATTGACCGACGAAGATGTACTTGCCCACGGGGAAGATGTCGCCGCCATCGGTGGTGGCGCTCTCCACGATGCGGTGCGTGTGCCCTGGGCGGAGGAAGTTGGCCCAACGCTCAATGTGGCGTGTTTCACCACGTCGGGAGGGGGCACCAGGACGGGAGATGACGGCACACTCATCGTAAATCATGGCAACATCTTCCATAAACATGCAGTCGGGGTGCTCCACAAGGGCGGGGAGGCGGATGAGCTCCAGGTCATAGCCCTCCTTCACCAGCTTCTCAAAGACGCCAACATAGGCATCGTGCTGCTTGACAACGTCAGGGTAGGAGATGGGGGCGCGCGCAATGTGCGTCAGCTCACAATGTTTGATGGAAGGAGAAACCTCGCGAGTGATGACGGTGAGCTTGACCATGTAAGTTGGGATGAAGTTACGGGTCGGGTAGGTTGGAGGTGTGAGAGAGAAAGTCTGTTGGTAGTAGTAGTAGTAGTAGTAGTAGGCTGTAGTTGGTAGTATTGGAGTGTTCCTACGACAAAGAAGAAGATACATGGAGTGAAGAAGTGGCACACGTGTAGGTACTTGAAGCACAACAAAAGAAACGTAGAAACGTTATTCGAGGAAAGAGCACCTTCAGTCCAGGGTGAGGTCGCAGACGTTCCGGTGCGTGGAAGGGCCACACACCATCTCTGCGGCTGGAGGAGGAAGTTGGGTGTTTATGGGCACACAAAGGCACTCCACCTCCACGAGCGGCGGCTTTTTTGTTGCTGGCTCCTCCTCCATCTGTTGCAGCACCTCCGCCTTGAGCGCCAGACGGTCAGCGATGGAGTAGGGCGTTTCAATCCAAAACGTTCCGAAGCTCTCCATGCATGGAGCGAGGGGAGGGCAGGGGGAGGTACTCGCGCCATCATCGCCACGACGCCGCTTCTTGGTGGCCGTCGTGGTGAAAATGTCATGCGCCAGGAAGCGCAGCCAGCCAATCTTGAGGGGCTCCAGCTCCATCTCGCCCAAAAACTGAAGAATGCGGCTGATGCGCAGGTAGTTGTGAGAGTGGCGGCAGAGGTTGGCATACTGACGCTGTTGCTCATCCACGTTGGAGGAGCGGGTGATGGTCGCTGCCACCTCACCAGACTCCTTGCAGATCCACCGATAGCGCACCTCCATCCCGTAGAATCGGCACATGACGGAGAAGCCACGCAACACGCGGGACATGACGTGAGGATCAGCACGCATTCGTACAACGTCTCGTGAGGTCAGCAGGGGTGCGGCGGCATTCACCCCCATCACGCGCAAGGGAAAGAGATACTGAATATAGTCGTGGCGGTGCTCAAGCTCCTGTGGGGTCCACGATGGACCTTCGCCCATGCGCAAGAGGTCTTCGATAGTCTCTGACCGCCCGTAGCTC
>JASAON010001294.1:0-10550 GCA_030849065.1 Jaenimonas drosophilae
CATGTGGCTGCAGAAGAGCATCACCCTGCCGGACCCACTCCCCAACTGCAGTGGCTCCACCCCACCCACCAAGAACAACTCACCCGCTAATCCAACCGGGGTGGAGATGGACCTTACCCGATCCACGGCAGACGCCGCCTCCATCTTAGCTAGTGTGCAGAAGCCGTCGATGCGCTACTCCACGCGGATGAGCGTCTCGAACGCCGCCTTTTCCATGCACGAGATGGACGACCTCCGCACCAAATACAGCCAAGCGAAGCGGGAGCTCCTCAAGGTGAGCGACGTTCAGAAGGACCTGGATTTCGCCCGCTTTGAGCTCAACCGCACACAGGAGGAGCTGAAGATGGTGCAGTCCACCCAGCGAAGCCTCCGTGATGAGGTTGGAGAGGCGGAGGCACGCGCCGATCGAGAGGCCAAGGCCCGCACCGCCCTGGAGCTCCGCATGCACGATGAGATGGGTCTCAAGGACAAGGAGATTGGCTTCCTCAAGCAGCAGATTGATGAGCTGCGGCAGGACAACTCCAAGCGACTTAACGATATCACCGAGCAACAAGAGGTGGAGTACCAGGAGCGCATTCAGATGTTGCGAGATGATCTTCTCCAGGCAACCAACGATGTGGAGGGCCTCAACGCCAAGCTCGCCGACGCAGAGACGGAGAAGGGGGCGCTGGAGGAACAGCTCAACGCCGTCAAGGCTGAGCGGGATGCGGCACGGAGCAGCACCGTCGACCTCCACAAGAAGATGGAGTCCGTCTTGGATCAATGCAAGGACCTGGAGAAGCGGCACCAGGATTTTGTGGTGCAGTTCGAGGAGGATCATGAGAAGCAGCTGCAGTCGCAGCTCACTCTCAATGATGAGCGCGTGAAGCAGCTGACGGCGTCGAAGGATGCCTCCATCACGGAGCTGCGAGAGGAGATCCGGGGTCAAAAGGATCGCATCCGCGAGCTCGGTGATGAGCTGGCGGTTCTCCGCCACCGCCGCGATCAGCAGGAGGATGAGCTGAAGCAGCTGATCACCGACCACGCCAAGGAGCTGCGCAATGCCGCGGAGGAGCACCGTTTGGCCCTCTGCGAGCGCGAGCTCATGATGGACTCCGCCGTGCGGGAGGCCAAGGGAAGCAAGGTTTCCTTGGAAGAGGAGAACCTCCTCCTCCGTCGCCAGGCCACCAAGGCTGTGGAGGAGCTCAACACCGTCGCCGCCGCCCTTGTGCAGCGTGAGAAGCAGGTGGCGGAGATGGAGTCCACCGTGCGAACGGTGAAGGAGTCCTGCGCCAAGTACAGCCGTGAGAATGAGATTATTGCGCAGCAGGCGGAGGTGGAGCGTGAGGCTGCCGATGAGGCGGCCCTCCGCATTCAACGCCTCATTGAGCAGAAGGAGGAGCTCGAGATGGAATTCTCAAAGGACCTGCGTGAGGCGAAGGACCGCATTCGCTCACTGGAGGAGTCTCTCATGCTCGCCCGACGTGAAATCTCCGACAGCAACAAGGAGCGCCTCCAGAGCGATGAGGGTGAGCGTGTTGTTGTGAAGGACCTGCGCGCACAGGTGGAGGCCATCTCTGCGGAACGCAACCAACTCCGCCAACGGTGCTCCACGCTGGAAGCCGCCCAACGTGAGGCGGAGAGCTTCAAGAGGAAGTACAGCATGGAAAAGCAAAAGGCAGAGACCCTCAACGTGGAGCTCCATGCCGCTATTGGCCGCTGCAGCACACTCGAGCGCAAGCTCGAAGGTGAGGCTCGGCGCCAAATCACCAGCGCCAACAACTCACGAGAGCGCAGCAACTCTGCCCAGCCTAAGCTCCGCACCATCAGCTCCGTCAACGTCCTTCCGCGCGCTGCGGTGGTGGGCGGGAAGCGTGCGCGGACGGAGGACGCCCGCGTCTTCGCCATCAGCGGCTTCGACGGCAACGACCTCCTCTCCTCCATCAAGAAGATGCCCAACGTGGCCATTGCAGAGTGTCTCTCCAACCTCCCCGTTCCCTCCAACCTCACCCACCTCATCACCAACGGCCAACTCACCATCAAGCTCTTGACGGCACTCGTCCGTGGGTGCTGGGTGTTGCCCGAGTCCTACGTGATGGACTCCTTGCAGGAGCGCACATGGCTACCTGAGAACAACTACGGTTTTCAGCACGAGCAGCCGCCCCTCCTGAAGAAGCACATCGCCTTCTCCGATGCCTTCATGGAATCCAAACACTACAGCACCTCCACTCTTTTGCTGAAGGAAGGCGGTGCCATCATCTCCAGCATGGAGGAAGCCGATATCATCTTATGCAGCGGCAACGAAGTGGATCAGCTCGATGGGACGGGCTACACGTGGGAGAAGATGGTAGACCTCATCTATCCCGTGAAGATTTGAGGTGGGTCCTTCATTTTTTTTCATATATTTTTTTCATGGGAAGGGAGTTAGATACGTAGACACATCACACACAAGCACACTCGAGAAGAAGAAGAAAAACAGCACTACATTAGATTTTGTACGCGAGCGTGTGTTCCAGCCATTCACTTCCCGCTTCACCACTCACTCACCCAAACAGACACATTTGATTTCTTCCTTGTTGGAGCTGAGGCCACGACATCGTTGGCCATGAACCATCGCGCACGTGCACTTTAACACCAGTCGCTGATCTCAACCTCTCTCTCTCTCTCACTCTCTTGGTGTTGTGTCTCTTGTTAGTAGTGTGTGTGTGTGTGTGCATAGGGAAGGTGCTCGGCACTCATCATGCTGAATGCGTAGAAAACTTCCCGCCAGCATGAATCGACGACGCAGACTCCGTCTCGGCTGCTCCATCGTGGTCATTTGTGCTATCATTTGCGTGTTCCTCTTTTTCCCTCTAGTTCCACCAGCATCTCCGCGCGATGCCATCGTCTACGATGTCGTGATTGATGCTGGCAGCACCGGCTCCCGTGTTCACGTTTTTGAGTATCAACGCACAGCAACCAAGCATCTCATTCTCCTGTCGGAGTTCTACAAGCGAGTAGAGCCTGGCTTGTCTAGCTTCGCCGACAACTTGCCCGGGTTGGCCTCCAGCCTGAAGGACCTCCTGCAGCGTGCTGTGCATGTTATACCGCCCGCGCAGGTTCCCCACACGGTCGTCACCTTGAAGGCAACTGCCGGGTTGCGACTTCTTGAGGGCGAGCAGCAGAAGCTCATCCTGTCTGAGGTGAAGCGCATTCTCGATGAATCACCACTCCAAAGTGCCGGAGCGAGCATCATCACAGGAAGTGAGGAAGGAACATTGGCCTGGATTTCTGTCAATTACCTGTTGGGCAACTTCGCTCGCCGACACACGGCATCCCGGTGGGCCGCCACGATCGACATGGGAGGGGCATCCTCGCAGCTGGTCTTCAGGCTTGATGCCTCGGTCGCCTGGCTTCCGCCCGGCTATACCAGCACCATCCACACCGGCTCGGACTCCCTGCTCCTCTACCACCACAGTTACCTTGGCCTCGGGATGAATGAAGCGCGGAAATCGATGAAAAGTGGCACCCTCTTGGCACAGGCGTGCCACATCAGAAACGAGTCCTCGTCGAGCTCCTCGCCGCGCGTGTTCGAGTCAGTAAAGCAGGAAGTGGAAAGAGCTGTTCTCTCCCCATCCAAGTGCAACCACCCTACGTGCGGGGCACGGGGCATACCCCAGCCACCGATTGGTACGGCCCATGATGTCTACGCATTCTCGTACTTCTTCGACGTGTTGAGTCGGCTGGACTTGCTGTCCGTCGTTCGTGATGTTGCTTCGTTGAAGTCGGCGGCCGTTTCGGTGTGTCGCAGCGCCTCCACCTGCACATCCTGCGAGGACATCACTTACCTTTACACCTACCTCGCTGCGGGTCTGGGTCTGGGAAGTGAAACGGCGCTACACATCCCAAATCGACTTCAGGGGAAGTCGGTGTCTTGGGCCCTTGGCGCGTCGCTTTTGCAAATGCAGAGCTGGAGCATAGTCTGAAGCTGAATGTCGTTTTCAAAGCCGCCAACTTTTTCGAAGAACGGCCCCGCATCCTGAGCCCAAACAAACGCCCCCCCCCCCCCCCCCCCACAAAAAAGGGGGGCCCCGGGGCCCCCCCCCCCGTCGGCCCGCCCCCCCCGCCCGGGGCCCCCAACCCCCCCCCCCCCCCCCCCCCAACCAACCCCAAGCCTGCCCCCGGGGCCCCCCCCCCCAAGGCCCCCCCCGCCCCGCGGGGGGCCCAAACCCCCCCCCGGGGGGGGGGGGGGCGAGGCCGCCGCCAGCAGGGAAGCAGCCCGCGCCAGGCACACTCACGCGAAGAAGAACACCGGGCGGCGGAGCCACTTGCAATGAAGGAAGAAAATAAGCGCAGCCAATCCGAATAAGTTAAGAAAGCAACAAAAACAAAAGTTGAAAGGTGTGGTGTTGGGAAAAGAATTCAATGAGGCTAAAGAGTGGAAGCTTACTTGCCCGCGACGGCGCCCCCCTGGCCAACAGCCCATAGCGACGCGTGCACGCGTCCCCACGGGCTGGCCCAACGACAAAGCGGTGCCGCTTGGAATTGAATCAGGACGATAACCACTCTATGCGATGAGCAGTTGGTGCCGTCCACAATGTTGGGAGGAAGCACCAGCTGTGAGGGTATGTCGCCCATCCTCTCTCGGACACTGTTCTGGGTTGCATCTCTTGCTTCACACTCAAGTGAGGAAGCAATAGATGCCTTGGTAGCCTTGAACATGGTGGTCCTTCCACCGTAATTGCAATCCACTGAGTTGTGGGCATGGCTGAGAGTGGTGGCCTGAAACGGCACATGTGCAGTGACTAAGCTACAGCGTTGTTGATGACCACCACTATCCACATACGCCGCATTGTGTTTGAAGCTGGCGCTCTGTTCGACCGATTTCACTTCGTTGGTGTTGGGTACCACACTAGGTAAGCCAATGGACTTACTTCTATGGAGAGTGGGTTGTTACCATAGATGTGTATGCCGATGTCGTTTCACACGCACCTTGTATGACAGTTGCAGACGTCATTGCTGATACGGATCTGTACTGAGGTACTCTAGTCTGAGTGAATGAGAACGACTGCAATGTGAGAAAAGAAGATGAGGGGAAGACGTTGAAGAGAAAGTTTGAAGATGCATACATGAACTGCATGCCGCGACAGTGATACTGGGAAGCTTACAGAACCTGAAGGAGTGTACCGTAACAAGAGCCCACCTGCAGAAGCTAGCCATCACAGAACTCGAGAATACAGTTCTGATACATGTGAGGCAAGTGAAAGTCGTCGCAAGACCGGAATCGTTGAGGCCTGCTCTCAAAGAGTGACTTCGGAGGTACTTTCACGGACATGTAAGATGGATGAGGTGTTGCCGTCACATTCATCAGATCGCAGAAGCTCAGGTATAGATCCATCGGTGAGCTCAGTTTGTGCGATCTAGAGACAAAATCGCGTTGTGAAACGCCGTTCAAGAAGCCCTTTGACACATCAATCCTGTTCATAGCATCAGGATGGATAAGGTGCAGGAGCATTGGGGATGCGCGCTCAAGCTTTCCAGCTTGAGTGTGGGTCATGTAATAGCCCATGTGATTGCCGTGGTCAGCAACGAGAACAAAAGTGTTCAAAGGGTTTTCAAAGAAGCCCATCTTTGTCTCTAGCATTTCCATGAACTCAGTAAGCGCGTCATCCATTCGAGGTAGCACGGACTGTGAAGCCTCATGTCCCTCCAAAAAGTACACCACGTCAAAAAAAAAGGACGGGTTTGTGCGAGAGCGCTGCTTCTCCAGTTGAATTCGAAGAACATCGCGCGTATAGTCGAGAACATGTTCATGAACGTGACGGCCAGCGATACATCGTCGTCGCATGCTGAAAGGGCCCTGAAAGTTATTGCTGGGGTACCCATAGTCGTTGTGGCACATTGGGTGAAAGAAGTAGCGATCCACCCCTTCCATTGTCTCCCCAATCCCCGCCGACGGGGTGCTAGAGAAGAACAGCTCCTCAAATGTGCTCTCACAGAATCCACTAATGAAGGCTGTATCAACTGTATTTCCATAACGTGACTTCACAAGGTTGAACACAGTACTGTTCATTATGCTGGTACGACTCTCATCTGCAAATTCGCTGGTTCCAGAGAGCATAGGAACAAAATTGGCAACCGTATTATAGCCTATTGTTGTGTGAGCAAGATTCTCTACAACAAGATGGCCACCAGAAGTGGACTTGCGGCTCCCAAAGCGACGAATCCAGCGGCTGAACTTGGGCATGGCCCTCGTCATAGCCTGGCGACTCACTGCATCAAAGAAGAAGACCAGAGCACTGCCTGCTGGTGTACCTTCAGTGGGAATGGGAGATGTCTCACTTGCAGAAAAGCGTGTCAAGTTCATAGGAAACATAAACAGTTCTTCTGTCTCACCACACACCACAGTATATGCCGCAGAACGGCCCAACGGAATCTCCAGAACAGGCTTTACCCATCCAGCGCGGCTCTTCTCCTCCTCTTTCGATCGAGGTGTTCGGACTACTGCACGCAGTTCCTTCGGGTCAATCTCCACCTCCAGAATACGTCCAGTATCTTTGTGCCTTCGCACCAAAACTTTCTCGTTCTCTGAAAGTGCAGGCAACCCATAGCGCTCCTCCAGCTGCATATGATACTTCCAGTTCGCCGTCGCAAACTTCGGCCCAACAAAGTTCTCTCCACCACCATTGAATGCACTCACCTCTGGTCGCTCCAGAAGCACTCGAGGAACATGGCCGTTCAAGCAGACTGAAGGAATAATCAGCCGCCACTCATCAGATGCAATGAATCCGCCGCTTCTCCACGATGAAGATGAACACTCAGAACTCCCACTGAAAGGCCTAAAGATCCAGGATGGAATTAGCTTGGGGAGGACAAATGATGTAGTGATGCTCTCTTTTGCGTGCCCACCTTCGAGAGTACAGACGTCGTATAGTGGAACTTGCGATATTGTTCGGTGGAGTTCTCTCATAGTGTCCACGCTCATAATGTAAGATGCCAAAAGGTAAACCAGTACTAATAGGACACTCGACACAAGGAGGCATTCAATAAGCGCACGTTTCTGTTGTGATTCACTTGTTGACCGCATGAGACCTATCTCCCGTCTGACGAGCAGAATCGTGTACAGTGCAATGACAAATCCTGTGTCTACAACAATGCGCATTGTGCCCAAAAGGAGCTCTTGGGTAAGATTGTGTTCATCCTGTACGATAACATGCGCTGAAACATGGACAAGAACTTCGAGAGAAGCAGTAGCCAAAAAAATGCGCAGCAATTGACTCGCCCTAAATGACGTGTGATGCCCTCGAAATCCCTTCGCATTTTCGTGTTGATCACTCTCAAGAGCTAAGGGCGAAGATGGTCCATCGCGATACTTTCCTTCCCTTTGACGCATCACAGGTGCTTGCTCCGAGGGAAGGGCTTCGTTAACCACCAATGCGAGACCAGCTCCTCCTATGAGAGCTGAAAACACTTCCATAAGCATTAAGAAAGGGGTTGTCGTAAAGAAACTGCGAGCTGTGATACGACATTTGAAAAGGTAGATATTCCATGAAGCGATGATTAGAACTAGCGCAACGAAGCGAGGAACCCACCTTGATAAAGTACACAGTCGTCGAGTCGACGCTAGCAGCATAGTTTTGAGATGCTAAAGTGAACAGAGGCAATAGAGTGAAGTGATATTGCGAAGAACAATTGATAGCTATGAATGCGCAGATGCTTGAGTAATTGGGGTTGGTGGGTAACTGACACAGCACAGTTCGTCTTGAAAACCAGTTCAACTCAGTTGCAAACTTTCACTTTTTTTCAAGAAAAGATGCAAATGAGTAAATGGCTATTTCGGAATAACGTGCTGAGTTTCAAAAGGCTTCGCGCCTCTGTCCGCCGCTCGGCACACTGCCACGAGCTCACTTTGCAGCGCCGCAGCCTTGCCGGCTGCAAGCCTTTCCCCGCCGCAATCCCAGTGGGGAAGCCGTTGATTATCAGCAGCATTCGCCGAATGACCTGCGTGAGGACGCTGTGGCGGTGGGAGGGTTGCCGCTACTCGCGCTGTATACTGCCGCGGAGGCCGGCGCGGTTCATCTGTCCCCCCCCCCTCCCAGTGCTGTGTTTTGGGCCGGCTGCGCACGGATCGAGTTGCTTCCGCCATCGCCGGCCCGGAATATAACTTGGTTGGGGCGGAGGGGGGGAGCGTTTTGCCGTTCGTTTGCGGTATGGCGCTGCGGGGGGGGGGGGGTAGGATAAACAGAAGCCAAAAACTTGCCGCCGGAAATCCATCCCAGAGAACCATGCGGCAGGTTATTATTTCCAATGCCCGATGAATGGCGGGGGGAGGGGGGGGGACATGGTTGGTAACACTAGTTGGCTTGCCCTATTCTGTCTTGATGTTGCGCATCCCATTTCGCATAGTAGGTAGGATGAAACAGTCGCTACTAACAAGTTATCCATACCATAGCAGCAGTTTCAAAGCCCCAGCAAAGCGCCAGCGAAGCGCGTCACCTCCCCAGCCAGACAGCAAGCGGCCGTACCCATATTTCTCAGAGCGGATTATCAACAGCTTTTGGGAATATCCAAACACCAATAGCTATTCTTATTGTTCACGCGCGAGAGAAGACCATTATTCTCTTTTTCGATCGCTACTGCGCACTGAGTCTAGAGTTAAAGTTATTGGGGGCAATGGTATGCATACATTCAGCAGAAGCATCGAGGGAATTTTTTTTGATGAACGACATGAGTACGCGCTAGTTCAGCAGAAGTGTTCTGTTCGTGTGAGTATGGCCAATCGATGGTTTGAGAAAAACACTTCTCAAGACACAGTGGTTGTACAGCTGAAAGCTGATTTGATTCGAAGTAGATTTGAATCCTCTTCGAGCAGTTTCGGATTCTCATCTACCACTTTTTGGGGATCCTCGCTGCTTGCTGCGTGTAGCTATTATAGGGCGCCGGTGATCGATGTTTTTGATCTGGAGGAAGTTGATGAGACAGATTGTGTACCATCGCAATCTTTTGACTTGAGTTCAATTGGGGGAGCCTCTGAGGCACGAAATTCGATGCGTGAATCGCCACATGCTCTGGACGTAATATCTGTTAATGAGCAAGTAGGTTTGGCGGGGCTCTCCAATGGGTGCTCCGTGTGGATTGACCGACGCACTCCACAGCCACGCGTATGTACCGAAGAGCAACGGAAACCACTTTCTCTCGGCACGGCAACAATTGCCAGTTGTCTTAATCGATATGGCAGCCCAATTACGTCAATCGCAGTTTCCTGTGATAATGTGATCACTGGTAGAAAGAATGGATTTGTGGAACTCTGGGATGCTCGAAATACGAGACATGCTGTCTCGGAGTGTCAACTTCCTGCTGATATCTGTCGCGTTTGCATTGCGCGATCTTCTTGCGGAAGGGTTGGAAGTCAAGTTGTGTGGGCCAACGATTTTGCAGGAAATGTTGCTGGGTTGCTTCTTGGTCGTCATCAACTCGTTGCTTATTCGTCACTGACCGTTAACGACGGGTCGCGAAGTGATGAAACTAAGTCACTAGTCCCCAAAATTGAGCTGGAGTCAGAGGGGGTATTGCTGTACCCTCATATGTCGCGAAATTCGTTATTGGCGCTTGACACAAGAACCTCTGAGCGCGTCGCATATTCAGCTGATCCCGATGACGAAGGTTATGCTGAGCTTGTAACCCCACACGCAATATCTGAAATGAGCTGGCCGACAGAAAATCAGATAAGTTGTTGCAGTGTTTTTTCTGGCGATTGCGGTAGGACCGCAATTATCGCTGGATTTTCAGACGGCTCTGTTGAGGTCCTCTGTGACCGCTCAGACGATTAGTACTCCCGCACTTCTCTCTAATCAGTGTTTTTTTGTCCTGGCTGTTTGTGGTTCATTTACTCCATCTGATGGACGTTGTATTTCCTGTTCATTGTTTTCCATTTTCACTCTTCTAGGTTCCAGCTTAAGCCGTACTCAGTTGAATCATGCTTAGACTTTCCCAGTCGCGGCTCAATATGGGGCTTGGTGATGCATACGTGAAGAAAGTGTTTGACACTGTGGCACCAAAGTATGATCTGATGAACGACGTGCTCTCAATGGGGATTCATCGAATTTGGAAACAACGCTTCGTGGAGAATAGTGTCCGCCCAATTTCTGGGGCAAAATACTTAGATGTTGCGGGTGGAACTGGCGACATTGCTTTCAAAATCACGGATTTAATCCGACTACAAGACAAATACCAAGGTATTGTTCCGCAGCTTTCAAAGGACACAAAAGTTATCGTTTGCGATATTAATGAGAAGATGCTGGATGAGGGTAAAAAGAGAGCTGCGCGCGAAGGCTACTTCAACATTGAGTGGGTTTGCGCCAATGGTGAGCAGCTTCCTTTTGAGAGTAACTCTTTTGACAGCTACACTGTTGCATTTGGGATTCGGAACTTCAGTGATCGCCCCAAAGCTCTCTCGGAGGCATTTCGAGTGTTGAAGCCAAGAGGAGTACTCAATGTTCTGGAGTTCAGCCAGGTGCAGTGTAACGCACTGAAGGTGCCATACGATCTGTGGTCGTACGGCGTGATGCCGATAGCTGGCCGGCTCATTTCAG
>JASAON010001295.1:0-10568 GCA_030849065.1 Jaenimonas drosophilae
TACGGCTGTTCTGGAGTCCTATGGCGATGCGGATGGTGGTGGCCCGTTGGCGATGAGTGATGCTGCTATCGAGGCTGCTGTTAATGGTGGCTCTGTGAGCCTCAGCTTTGCCCCGCCTCCGGTCTCTGCCTATGAGTTGTCTCTGACAGCCGATGGCACAGATCCTGCCACACTCTTTTGCGTCCACAACGCATCCTCGAGCAATGTCGATACCGTGGAGAGTGGTAGTCGCATTTTCTTGGAAGCGACCCAAACACCCAACGGGCGTTTGTGGATTGTGGCAGGTCGTGAAAGTAGTTCAGGAGATGGCATGGATGGGGATGACGAGAGTTCGGTTTCGACCTCTCGTGTGAGTGGCATAGATGGCGCACAGGACTCCAAAATGAACCTCTTCTCAAGACCACATCGCTCCATGCGTGATGGTGTGGAGATTCGCCGTCTCTCGTCCAAGTCACTGGAGCAGCTGACGATGGTGCGCTCACTGCTGCCTGCGCTTGAGTTCTTTTCAGAGCGCATGTTGAAGGGGGTGGGTGATCCCTACACGGTACGTGGAGTGAAGGACAACGTGTTGGCACTACAGCGACTGCTGGAACAGCCGCCGGACAATTCGGACGGTGTAGTTAAAGCTAGTGGGCAGGGCCGCGGCCGTGTGCTCAACCTTGAGTGGCAGAGCAAGTTGTTCCATCAAGGAGTTGCTGATGTGGTACTACAAACCATCCGTGCGATCCTCCAGTGCCCCTATGTGGATGTTGGGCGTCTAAACACAGCTGAGATGACTGGGCCGGTGGATATTAGCGATGAGTGCTCCTTTGTTCCCATGCCTCACAGTGACTTGGGCGAGCTGGTGGATCTCTGCCTGGATGTTGTTGGAAGTCTTGTGGCTGGTAGGCCCCGTTTTGCCGTGGCACTGCAGGGCCAAATGGAGTTCCTGATGCAGTGCTGTTCACAGTTGCCGTCGGCGATGCGATGTGTGGCGGAGTTCCTTCGTGATAATGCCGCCCTTGTGGAGCTCCCGCGTGCTCGGAACCGATTGCGCTTTTTTCTGAGTCTCCTCAAGACGCGCAGCCGTGATCCAGATCTTCTGAAAGTGTTGCAGGTCTTTGCATACTGCAACAGTGAAGGGATGGTGGATGCCCAGCGCATGATCTTGGATAGCATTGTTGGCGAAGGGCTGGAGGAGCAGGTCTTTTGTGCTGTCGTGGCGGTACCGGAGGACATGAGCACCAACACGTCTGCTATCTCCTCCGTGGAGGATCGTCGGTTGCGTCGCGTGGGTGGCAATCCGTTGGCCTCTGCACTCTGGTCGGCCCCAACAAGCGCCTCATCGCGGCATGGGGGAGGAGCGGGTGTGGCAGAGCCCAGGATGGTGTGGATGGTGGGCATACCACATGCCATCTTTACTGCAGAGGTCTATGGTGAGATCATTTCTTCCTTGGGTGAGGCATCTGCACTTCGTGGGGATAAGAGCCCCGTTGGTGCTTTGCTAATGGAGGCGCTGCACTCCACGGATGCTTCGGGGACGACCTACGTCCCGGTGGAGTGGCTTGTTGATGCCGTGGAGGACTGGCCAGAGGTGAAGGATGTATTTATCCCGCTCTTTGCCTCGCAGCTACGTCTCTTGTCGGCCCTGGCAGCTGGACGCAATGAAAGCGTCTGCGACCACCTAATCTTCCGCATTGTGCCCCAAGACGCCCTCGCTCGGCTGGCGGTGAGTGATCGTTTGCCCATCCTTGTTCGTGCGGCAATGATTCGTCTCTATGCCAACGCGGTGGTGGACATGGTGTCGGATGTGTTTATTCCTCACGAAATTCGTCGGGTGCGCTGCGTTGTTGAGGAGGGTCAGGAGGATGGCCATGCCGCGGCCCTTTCCTTGCGTCTGCGCATTGGCAAGGTATCGCGCGCGATGCGTGAGGCTCGTGTTTTTGTGCAACACTTCCTCAAGACGACCACCATGCAGGCTGAGGACACTCACGCCTATGAGTTCTTGTCCGTCGTTCACCTGACGGAGGTGCTGCTCGACCGGGGTGTGTTTGAGCTCTCCCAGTACATTGGCTTAGCCGTGGCACTCACCAAAACACTGGACCCGAGGAATGATGACCGCACCATGCCCGAGAGCGACATGGTATACCGCTGCAAGCTACGTGTGCTCAAGCTGCTGCACCGATTGCTGGACATTGGCTTTGCCTTTCACGCGATGCAGCTCGTGGATGAGTTCCGTAGTGGTGCACGATACGCCAACGATGATGCACAGCAGATCTACCCTTTCCACATGGCGTTGAGGACCTCCTTCCACGACATGTGGGAGCAGGACCAGGACCATCACACTGATGCGCATGAACAGGGGCACTTGCTAATGAGCAAGTTGCTCCGTGTGGTGCAGGATTTGACGGTCATCACAGCTGGCGTACCACTTCGACGAAAGATCATCCATCTCTTCTTTCGCCTTACCAACTACTTGCCTGAGCTGCATCAAGTGGCGACTCATGTGCAGCTATTGAGCTCACACGAGAGTGTGGAGTTCTACGAAGCCATCAGTGAAACGGCAACCACGTTGGAGTCGTTGATGGAGAAGTCCTTCCGGCGGTCCAACACGGTGTCTCTGGCGAATGCAGCACTCGATGCACTGGATCAGTTCCTTGCTGAGGCTGCGTATGGCGCACTGATTGAGAAGCTTGCCATTATGCGCCACATGGGTGTACCGCGTCTGCTCGTCATAATGGTCCTTCGCCTTCCGATACCGCTGAACCGACCCCGACGCTCCTTACTGACTCGTGTGCTTGCTCTCCTCTCCACCATGGCGCAGGACTCCGTCATACTGACCGAGCTGCGTGGGAGTGCAGAGAGCATTGCACCTCTTCTCATTCACCATGAAGATGTCTTGGGCCTTCTGCGTACCCTCTACATTCAGTACTTCGATCCACAGGCTCTGGTGCCCAAGGCGGTGGTGGAACACCTCTGTGCGTTGCTCACGCACACCCGCAGCTCCTACCACGGCCTTACATTCTTGGTTGATTTGCTCCACACCGCTGGCCAGAACGACTGCCTTACCGAGGTGTACGTATCCAGTGCCTGCCAGACTTCCGTGTGGAGGGTCCTGTCCTCGCACCACAACTGCCTCTTCTTCATTCGCTCCCACGTTCGTATCGGAGTCGGAACCAATTATGAGCATTTACTGCAGTACCTGACGAGCAAAGACTGCTACGTCCCCATGGGTCACCTCAACAAGATGCTGCTCATTTGCCGGCTGCTCTTCTTGCTGGGCAGACGGAACGATGTGGTGCGTCCCGACGAGATCCGCCTCACCGCCCTGGGAGATGACAGCCTGCGCTTTCTGCTGGATGTAGCTGCTGAGCCTCTACTGCCACAGTTTGTGCGCTATGCCTACTTGCTGCTGCTCCACACCCTCGTCCTCAACGACGTGGAGGTGTTGCCTGCCGTCTACGGTTACAACCGTCTTGGGGAGGTACTCCGGATGATTCGTCTAGACCTCTGCGCATACCTGCTGAGCATTGGGGGTACCGTCCACGCTTTGTTTGATGAGGATCTAGCACGACGAGAGGCAGTGGTCTGCCGACCCACACCAAGCAATGCCATGGAGGAAGAGATTGATGCTGCTCGCACCTCACTGCCTGCCGTGGAACACTACATCTTTGAGGTACTCTGCGGCTGCTTGCGCAAGCTGTGTGAGGGGTACCATGGAAGTGTTGGTCGCCTTCCCACACGTGTGCGGTCACAAGTGAGGCTACAGATCAACGAGACCATCGATGTCTTTTGCGATGTTATGGACTGCCGCCGACGCAACCCTGAACGTGCTCCAACTCAGCACTACGCCCATCACATTACGGAATGCTTTAGTGCAGCGCAACAAGGGGGATTCACTGGCACGGCGCGGTGGCGTGGTGACCGCTTCGAGAGGCTCCAGTCCTACGCAGAAGGTTTGGAGAAGATGTACTCTGTTTCCAAGGACATGACGCAGTCAAAGGATGGGGTGGTGTCTGGGGCGGTGAGTACTGCCGGGTCGAGCACCAGCGATGAAGAAGAAACGAATGGTGGCCAAGACAGCGTCACTCTCACCCCGAAGTGGATTGAGTTCCTCCGCTGGCGTTTGCTGGACTGTGCGCGTATGCGTGAGGAGAATCGCCACGCCTCTGCCGCTGGTGTCATTCTGCGGAGTGGTGATAGGGGCTCACGCTTCACGACAGCACTACTCTATGCTCTGCCTACACTTAATGCCGCACACCGAGTTCATGTGCTCCGTCTCGTGCGGCAGCTGGTGCTTCTCAGACAAGACAATCCTTGGGATGATGGAGCCACACTTCGCTACGACGACGTATCACACAACCTTCCTGGCTTATCGCTTGACATGGCCATGTACTCCCGTCAGACGTACTTTGCTCGTTGGGCTGGTGATCCACGTTTGGAGGTGCCTATGCCTCTTGTGGCTCTTGCAGCGGAGTTTGTTGGCTCGAGCTCCGAGGAGGTGCAGAGTGCGGCACTGCAGTGCGCCATCACCCTGCTCATGAATGAGCATCGTGCCATGCAGGAGTCGCTGTACGGCTTCTGTAGTCAAAGCCGCGAGTCATGTGTCTTTTATGTGCTGAGGTACCACTTCGCGGACGTCTACTACAGCTTGCGTGCATATCGCAGTGAGCTGGATCGTGGTAGCACAATGGAAGATGCCCGCCACCACCTAGTGCACCTGAATCAGTGCTGCTTTGAGTTGAAGCTGCTTCAGCTCATGTGTGCTGGCCAGTACACGCCACTGCAGACCTACTTGATTGCCCAACCCGGCAACAGCATCTCCGTGAATCTAGTGGAGTCCTTAGTGGAGCTCCTTCAGGTGATTCCCTTCATTGTGAACGTGGACACGACGCCCTTTGTGCAGCAGCTTCTTGCCACTGTGACGGAGACCCTGCAGGGGCCGTGCAGAGTGAACCAAGACAACTTTGCTGCAAATCACGCAGCGCACTACCTCACACAGCTCCTCACAGGGAAGGAGAGTGAGCCGGGGTCACCTAGTTCTCCTCGGGTAGAAGTGTCCGAACATAAGCAAAGGCGTAGCGACGAAGAACGGTGCGCGGCTGTGGTACGTTCCGCTGCCCTTGATACATTACTCGCGCTGATTGAGGGAAGGCAAGATGCTGGCTTCACAGCCAACCTGCTCCGAACGATGGACTTAACGGTGTTGGCCACTTGCATGGATAACAGTGTTTCCCACTACGAAACGGTTCACGGGCCGATGGAGCGGCATGAGTCCAGTATGCTCTCTGGTGGGCATGTGCGAGATGGATTTCGTGCCATGCGTGACTACCTGCGAGAGTATTGGCGAGGAGATCACCTCAATAGCCGAGAGGAACTGACGGATGAGTTATCAGTGGGTGTAAGTATCTACATCTTCTTCATGGCTTGCTACGACATGCAGCTTCTGGAAATGACGCGAACTGTGCGGCTTCAGTCGCAGCTGACCAAGTTCAGCGAACGTTCCTTTGATGAGTTCGTGGACAAGCGTGGCAACACCATCAAGCAGGTACTGCGGAGATCAAGCTCTCACTCACAGTTAGCACGCAAGGTTGGAAAGGTGGAAATTGTCCGGAATGGTGTACTCGAACGAGTGTACTTCCGCATCCTATCTGCCAGTAATGACAATTTGTTCAGCAGGACGAAGCGCCGCATCATCAACAGCATTGAGCGTAACAGCGACAATGAACGTCTACGAGACTTCTTCAACCGTAGTATGGAGGTGGTCGGGGAGATGGAGAACTACGCCCGACTGCGTCGCAGCATCTTTTTGTATACCCTACAGTGCTGCGCGGTGGGCCTGAACTATCTGGCCCTATTGCTAGTTGTGGCCATAAATATCTTCATGCTCTTTGCCATTCATCGTCCTACCTCTCCGTATGAGGCCGAGATGGATCGCGCGACGAACATTGCGCTCTACGTGTTGGGAGCATTGATTGTGTCTGTACAGCTGCTGCTAGTCTGCCACACACTTGCTGGACCTGCGCGTGCTCATCTCCAAGCGGAGTGGCTGGCTTGGCGGTATAAGCAGGCCGATGAACAGGCACGTATAGAGCGGCAAGATGTGTCATCGGAGAGCAAGCAAGTTGCGACGGGTGGTGCTGAGATAGTCCGTCAGCTCTCACCTCAATCACGACTGCTGCGTAGTTGTGTGTATCTCGCAATGAATCGTGAGCTTGTCGTCAATACCTTCTTTCTCTTTGTGAGTATCATGGGTATGGCACAACACACCATCTGGCACTCCCTCCAGCTACTTCAGCTCGTCCTGAATAGCTCCGTCTTGGACATCCTTTTTTTGGCACTGTGGCGCAACGCTGGGGCCCTCTTGCTCACCTTTGGCCTCCTCATCGCCGTGGTCTTCATCTTCACGACCTTTTCCTACTTTTTCTTTGCTGAGATGTTCGACCCTATGGGGGAGTTTGGCAACGGCTTCAACTGCTACTCCATGCTCCAGTGTTGGCTGGTGCACCTGGACAACATCCGCATGGTGGGTGGGATCGGCGCAAGCACCCCATGGCCCACCTTCTACGGCGCCAACGGCTTCGGCTACTACTTTGCACTATTTCGGATGGTGTACTACGTTGCAGTCTCACTTATTGTGTACAACGTGTTCCTGGGAGTCATCGTTGATAGTCTTGGCCAATCGCGTCAGAAACGTGATGAGGTAAAGAATGACCAGTGTAGCAAGTGCTTCATGTGCGGTACACCACGTAGTGTCTTTGACGTCATTAAGGGGGGCACCTATGACGTACACATTGAGGAGGAGCACCACATGTGGTGGTACCTCTTCTTCCTGCACTACCTCAGTGCCAAGGATCCGGAGTCATTCACGGGACAGGAGGAGTACGTATGGCGGCATGTGAAGGTGCGTGATATCACCTTCTACCCGATTCAACGTTCCATCTTGCTGGAGACGTTGGGTGTGGCGGGCAACAGTGCCGATGCCTTGGCGGCCGTAGGCCATTCGCACGATGGGCGCGGTGGCTTCTACCGTCGTGAAGACATTCGTGACATTGCCGTAGAGGGTACCCGAGCTGCAGTGGAAGAAGCGGTGCAACAGTCAACGGAGCACCTCCACGCGCAACTGCGGCGTAGTGATCAAGTGATTCGTGAGCTACTCACGAGAATTGCCGCGCTGGATACTCCGGGAAGCGGTAATGAATCCCCCATCGCTGAGGGTCAAGAGAACAGTGGAGTGACTACCCCGTACTCCTCGCCACTAAACAAATAGTTGGAGGGTGGTGTGTGTCTGTATCTGGGCGTGCCTATGGTACAGCGATATAGGTGAGTATGATTGCTCAGTGATGCTCTTTTTTCAACCTTGAATGTATATCGTGAACACGCTGCCAGGCCATGGTTCACGTAGTCTGTAACACACGGTCCATGCTGCTTGCTGCTTGAGGTGCTTCATGCGTTGTGTGTCCCTGAACCAATCCTACTACCGAGAGAGGATTGCCCTTCAGAAGCTCCTGTTGTTGCATGGCAGTGGCACCTGAGTATTACATTGCGGCCTGCATGGGTGTAGGGGGAGGGCTACACGTCCTTCGTCACGGGACGCAGCTGTGCTGCCACATGCCGCATTGCGAAATAAATCGCTTTGGGTATCTGCTCTCAATTCTTCATGTTCACCAACCTCATGTCATTATTGATCATCAGCATCTGCATTTTAGGTTCTACAGCTTACTTGCCTTCCTCCCTTTCTCAACGCAAGATGCGTGTGCGTGCGCTTCTTCAGCATCCCTCTGTTTTTCTGTGCAACTAGAAGTTTTTCGGTGTCCTGCCCGACCCTTGGTCGTCTTCATGGATGATGCTGTTGGCCATCATCATCATTACTCTCACCAACCTTCTATATTTTTTCTTGTTGCTCTTGTGTGCGCACGGATTTGTAGGTGCAGCACTGATAGTAGAGCAGACGCCACCATTTCACACTCTTCACGTAGACCCCCACCATGTTCTCTGCGGAAGACTTCAGCTCCATTCACCTGAGCCCAGATGACCCGGAGGAGGTCTTCGACATCATGGAATCACTGGGGACGGGTAACTATGGGCAAGTGCTGAAGGCTCGCAATCGGCAATCAGAAGAAGTTGTGGCCATCAAGCAGATCATGCTCTCCGACCGCTCGGAGCTGCAAGGCATCCTGCGGGAGGTTGTGATTCTGGAGAAGTGCGATCACCGCAACATCGTTCGCTACTTTGGCACCTACCTCTCCATGGGAAAGTTGTGGATGGCAATGGAGTACTGCGAAGGGGGCTGTGTGGAGGCCATTTTTCAGGATCTGCATCATCCCATGCCAGAGAAGCTCATTGCCTACATCAGCCATGAGGTCTTGTGTGGGCTACAGTACGTTCATCAACATCGTCGCCTTCATCGCGACATCAAAGGTGCCAACATTCTCCTCACCGCCGATGGCCAGGTGAAGTTGGCAGACTTTGGTGTAAGTACGGAGCTCATGCACACCCTCTCCCGGCGCAACACCTTCATTGGTACGGTGATGTGGATGGCCCCGGAAGCCATCATGGAGATTGATTATGATGACAAGGCCGATCTGTGGAGTCTGGGCATAACCGTGATTGAACTGGCCGAAGGTGCTCCACCTAATCAAGGCATGCATCTCTCACGTGCCATATGGGCCATCCCCCGCATGGACCCGCCCACCTTGAAGGAGAAGGACCTTTGGTCACCACAGATGCACTTCTTCATTAAGCGGCTGCTGACCAAAGACCGCAACATGCGGCCTGATGCCGCCGCCATTCTCAATGACCCCTTTGTACAGGTGGAGAATATCGGCACCGCCGAGGAGATGCGTGAGTTGCTACGTCAAGTGCAGGAACGCAAGCGACTCAGCCGCAATACCAACCACCTCCGTCGTGGTGAGTTTTCAGAAACGGCCACTTTTATCCAGCGTGGCTCCTCCTCGGGCAGCAGCAGTGGCAACAGTAGCAGTGAGAGTAGTGATGGTGATGATAGCGGGGGTGGGGCAGACGACAGCGAACATCGCCGATCCAGCGTGAAATCGGTGAGTAAGACGAAAGAGAAGTCCTCTCCGCGCACGCATCATCACCGCGGCGCTCATGGGAGTGTATCTGAAGGAGCCTCCGCGGAGGCTCATCCATCTGCTGGTGTTGTCTCTACTGCTGAGGCCGCCGTGTCTGCCCATCATCACGTGGATGCAGAGCCGTTGCGTGAGGCCAGCCTCTTTGGTGCCATTGTGCCCATTCCACTCTTGAGCACACAAGACATGAGCTTGGATGAGCTCGCCCACTGCGATGGGGCAGGAGATGCTGGTCTCAGCCTTCATGAAGTACAACGTCTCATTGAGGGTGAATCTGCATCCTCAGCCACCATAGCACCCATGTCCCGCGCCCCAGACTACCTCCTCCACATCACACGGACGTTGCAGTATGCGCTGCAGTATCATCAACAGCTTCCCTATGTTCGCGGGGTACGCAAGGCAGAGGCAACGAAGGCACAGGCGATGCAGGCTAAGTACGGAACAGCTCTCAAAACGGTGTATCGTCTGTGATGGATGACCCTCATCACGTTCTCTGGGTAGCTTTTTTTTGTTGGCCTGCACATACCAATGATAACGTCTGTACATATACACCAGCAGCAGTGATGTGGATGCTAATGTGGCCTACCCTTGACACATTTGTGTTTTTCTTTCATTTTGTTCATCGTCATCGCTCATTCAGATCTATTTCTAGGATACATGGCCCCATCCACACCAACGGACGGCGTCCAAGACGTCACGGCTGAGCAACTTCACAAGTTAGCATCTCTGAAAGCAGATATTGTGGCCATGGAAGAGGAGCGCCGCGCGCTGAACGAGAAACGGGAGGCAGCCATCACCTTCCTGCTCAGCACGCCAGTGGGCCTGTTTGGCCCTCTTGTGGATGCCGAAGGACGTCCTCGCAGTGACTGCGATCTCAATGCCATCCGTGCAGCGCATCAAATGGTGGCCTTCATACCCAGCGATATACGTGCAGTGGACGAGCGTCTGCATATATGCCGGCAGCTTATTCAGGAACTTACTGCGGAGCATCCATAGGAGGGACTGCGTGTGTATGAGGATTTGGATTAGTACCAAACGTGTGAATCCTTGTACGCAGCAGTGGTCTGGGAATGTCTCGTCGTCTGTGGCCTTGGTCCAGCCTAGTTGTACTGTGTTTAGTACACACCTTCATCGTCAACTTCCTCGTCACATCGAGGACGTGTCAGCATACTCCAAGTGCAAACGAAGCATGGAACAATCCTCCAGGCAGTAACGTCGAATGGTCTTTCTCATCACATGTGTCTTTGTTGTTGTTGTTGTCCTGCTCATACCAATGATATCGCCATGCTTGTCGCCATGCCTGAGTCTGTACACAAGCAGCAGTAATGTGGAGGCTGATGATGTCCCTGGCCCTTGGCATTTATGATTCTGTTTCGTCTCGTGTTTCCTCTTTTGTTCATTAGAGCTGTTTTTTTTTCTATTTGATGGCCTCATCTACGCCAACGGAGAATGGTGTTACTGAGTGCACGGATGAGGAACTACACAACCCAGTCCTGT
>JASAON010001296.1:0-10592 GCA_030849065.1 Jaenimonas drosophilae
CTTCATGGCTTTGTACGTGGAGGAGCTCCTCGTCCACCTTCACCAACGCGTACACGCTCATTCTCACTCCAGCATGATGAACATATCATGATGACAATGGTGAGGAAGTATGTGCGTGTTTGTGTGTATGTGTGGTGGTTTGTGCGTCTTGGAGATGCTTTCGCGATAGCGTCGCTTGGCCAACTGCCTTTGTTCTCTCCTTCTCAATGAGTGATGTGTACGTACCTGTGTGTGTGTGTGTGTGCGTGTATTTGTGATTCTGTTTAGCCACAACACCCATCCTCACATACAGACGCGTTCACTATCACCACCATCATCGCGCGTTCTCATCAGTCAACCAAAAGAGTAAAACATCGTTTTGCACGTTGTGTGTCTGTCGTTCTGTTTCTGTTCTTTTGTTTTTGTTGAGGTTAGTGCACGGCTTCTTTGTGGTGATGGCGGAGCTTCTTCTCCGCCACTTATCTGAAGTGAGCCCTACACACTCCATCAAGATCATGCACATCTTCCACCAAACGTCACTTGTATTATGATACAGACATTACATGTGTGTGTGTGTCGGCTCATGTCATAGTCCTGAGAGTCACCCTTCATCATGACACACCTCCTCTGCTCTTCCTTTGACTGTTCTTGTATTGTGACTCACACAGGTTACTTCAACACACCCAGACTTTCACACTACTCAACCCCCACACAACNACCACAACCCCCATCAACCATGTCCAACAACGCATTCGGCAAGGCCACCAACGTGGACCCCGACCTCCCCCTCAGCCCAGACGGCACCACCTACCACCTCACTTGCAAGTCCAATCAACTCGCTGACCGCATCATCCTTGTTGGTGATCCGGGCCGTGTGAAGACGGTTGCGGAGTACCTGGACGCTGGCAGCATCACCTATGAGGCCAGCCACCGCGAGATCAACATTGCCACGGGCACTTACGGCGGCAAGCCCGTGAGTGTTGTGAGCACCGGCATGGGCACTGACAACCTGGAGATCATCATCAATGAGATCCACGTGCTGAAGGAGTACGATGTGTCGAAGCACCAGTGGCGCGCACGTGCCGGGGATGAGGGTGTTGCTGCTGCTGATGTGTATGACCCCTCCAAGGTGCGCATCATCCGCGTGGGCACCTGCGGCTCCCCCAACCCCGAGGTGGAGGTTGGCTGCCTTGCCGTGACCCGCTATGGTGTGGGCATGGACAACACCTGCCAGTACTACAAGCCCAGTGAGGTGATGGACAAGGACCCCAACCTGAAGTTGGTTGCGGATGCCATCAAGGCCACGTCCCTGAACAAGGTTCAGATCTACACGACCAAGGCCTCACCCAAGATCACGGAGGCCATTGTGAAGTCCTGTGACACCTTCAACACCAAGAAGGCTGCGGGTGAGCAGCAGAAGTACTACGTTGGTGCCACGTGCAGCTGCAGTGGCTTCTACGGATGCCAGGGCCGCACTGTGGGCCGCTTCCGTGGCCACTTGACCGTGCCCAACTTGATGGATGAGCTGAGCAAGGTGAGTGTGAAGGTGGCTGAGGGGACGGAGCGGATTGCCAACCTTGAGATGGAGAACAGCTCACTCTGCTACCTGAGTGGCATGCTCGGCTACCAAGCAGGTACGGTGTGTGTTGTGATCGCCCGCCGCTTCGGTGACAACCGCGCCTTTGCCACTCCCGACCAAGCCGCCAAGGGCCTGTCCAATGCCATCACCATTGCCCTCAACGCCATCACCCTTGAGTAGTGAGAGTGTGTACGTAGCACCTGTGACATACACCCACTGTGTATGTTGTAGGGAGCTGCTTTCACCTCTCCCACTAACGTCTTTCTTTGTTACAACCCCCGCAGATCATACCTTGTGCGCTGACTTCTGAATTACTTCTACTATTATTCTGGACTGCTACTGTACTGTGTGTGTAGTGTATGTATGCGTTGTTGGTGAAGGAGGAGTTGTGTGCTTCTCGAGAACGTGTATGGGCTGTGTGCATCAACATACATACCGTACCTTATCCGTTGCCATACACCAACACACACTCACACACACGCAAGTAGTGCGTGCACCAATACCGAAATGAAAACGATGCTCTTTTTGTTTTTTCGTTTGTTCCCGCGGGTTTCTTTTGTTTTGCTTCATGGCTTTGTACGTGGAGGAGCTCCTCGTCCACCTTCACCAACGCGTACACGCTCATTCTCACTCCAGCATGACGAACATATCATGATGACAATGGTGAGGAAGTGTGTGCGTGTTTGTGTGTATGTGTGGTGGTTTGTGCGTGTTGGAGATGCTTTCGCGACAGCGCCATTTGATGAATGCCTTTGTTTCTCTCCTTCTCAATGAGTGATGGGTACGTACCTGTGTGTGTGTGTGTACGTGGTGTGGCAGCACGTCTTCTTGGGTGCAATGATGAAGATAGTGAAAGCCAACAGAATATCGTTGTTTGTGTGCGTGTATGTTGTTGGAGGATCTTAATGTTTCTTCATCATCAACGCTCACACGCACTTACCGTTTCACTATGCCTTCGATTTTCTCCTCCCAACTGTTTGTGTTTGGCAGCACGTTTTCTTTGGCAGAGGTGATGAGGAGGATGGGCGATGAAGAGGCGTACTGCTCCTCTTTTTGCTCCTCTTCTGCTATTCACTGTCCTACACTCTGCCTAAGATCATGATGATGATCATCAGGAGTGGTGAAGAGAGTGTGGGTGTGTTGTGCTCTGTCATGTGCAGCACCACTACTCATTTTTGCCATCACTACCACCACCAAGCTCTGATCATCATTCAACCACCAAACCGATCGATTGATACGTTGTGTTTTGTTGTTTCTTCATGATTATGCAGACGGTGAGCTTCTCAAAGGATTGTGTGTGGTGGCGGTGGACCTACTTCTTCACGGATGACGAATTGAGGGGAAGAGGTCCATCAACTTCCACGACGATCATGAGCATCTCCTCCACCCTCAAAGCTCTCTGTTCTGTTGGTCTTTACCCTTGTATCTTTGTTGTGCCACAAGTAGCACATGTATCATTATTCTTCTGTGCTTCATCTTTCATTCTTGTGTGGCTGATTAGCGTTATAGACTGCTGGTAGACGTTGAAGAAGCCCTACGTCACGCACTCTTGTACGCCGTCGAGATCTCCAAACGTCATGGTGCGGTGCTCTCTGCAGCTACGGTGCTGTTGGTGCTCCAATGGATGCCTCCACGCAACATGGGCGCCACGACCATCACCATCTTCTTTGCAAGGCGTAGTCCATGATAATGGTGATGATGATGATGATGATGATGATGATGATGTACTTGATGCGGCAAACGTGGTGTGGTGCCATGAATCCCCCGTAGATACCTCCCCGCAGCAGCACACATGCCCTGCACAAGATGGAACACTGTGGTCAGGAGATGCCAGCCTCGTGCGTTCAGGCATCAGCCTTGATGGTCTTGTGCGGAGCTGCTTCGTCGCGCTGCATCAACACCTCCGTGATGAGAATACATGCGGCGGTAAAGATGATGCATCAGCACGTGCCAAGGTACGACGACTTGAGGGAGGAGATGGCGTAGATGTGGATGTACCACTGCACCAAATCGTACAACAAACATCACCACTTTTTGCACCCGTCGATGCCGTGCGTCGCTACCTTGGCCAGAAGGATGATGATGATGATGATGATGATGATGTTGGCAAGGCGCTGATGAAGGCGGAGTCAGAGAGCTGCTTCTACTTCCTCCGATGCCCCATCAGCGGCGAGCTCATCTTTGCTGCTTGATGATGAAGATGGATAGTGTGCGGCTCTCATCACCACTACAATTGCAACAACCAGTGTTCTGTTACACACACACACACATACACATACACAAAACATGAGCCCTGCCATGCTTCTACGTGCACAGTACATCTTCTTCTTCTCTGTATCTCTTAGGTTTGCGCATTCATTTTTTTTTCCCTGTTTTTGTTGTTGTTTCTGGGTTGATTGGCTTTCATCGATCAGACCACAGAAACAACAACCGTGATTGATAATTCTCAGATTATCAAGGGCATCATCATCACCACAACAATAAAAGACAGATTGAACGGTGATTGAGAGAGGGAGAGAGGTGGTGCAGTGGCATACTCAGCGTACATACCAAACCGCTTCTGTTTCTGTGGTTGCAGGTCCAGCACTAATTGCCGCTTCGTGTTGCGTGAGTGTGTGTGAGTGTGTGGTAAGTAGCAATCATCCTACCACGTCAAGCATACCATCATCATCATCAACCACATGCCTCCAGCCCGACGTCCACGTGCGACTAGTGCCGCCGTTTCACGCACTGTTACCTACGATGATGCAGCCAACGAGGCCTTCAGCGCCACCATGGGTGGAGGCGGTGGCAGCCCATCACGCCTCACCATGAGTGAAGAAGATTATCTGCAAAGCCAACTGAAGGAGGTCCTCCGTCGTCAGGCGGAGGTGGATGAGGCGCACCAACGTGGCATCATTGGCTTTCGCCACACACTTAGACAATACTATGGCTCTAACGCAGTGTTGCGCCAAATCATCTCCGTCGCGGAGAAGCGGCGCCGCGATGTTTCTTCTTCCTCACGTGCTGATGGCCCCGCCACAGTGACGGCAGCCGAGTGTGAGTATCTCAGCCAACGCAGCTCCTTGGCGGTGCGACGGCGCAATCGCGTGCTTCACGATGTGCGTGTGCTGGAGCAATCCATGGAGGATGAGGAGAGGCTGCGGCGGCGCGATGGCAGCGCGCGGCACAACAGCGTGGCGGATGGACGTCGCGCCGCTGAAGGTGAGTTCGTCTCTGGCAACCGCTCCGTCTTCTTGCGCGTACAAAAGATGGAGCGCCGACTGAATGAGGTGCTTGGCATGCAGCGCGCCGTGGGTGTGGTGCTGAAGGGCTACCAACACAACCTTGACGAGCTGGAGCATGATGGCACACGCTATGATGTTTGGATGCAGCTCCTCGAGAAGGAGTACGGCGAGCGCCACCGCGATCATGTGCAGCTCGTTCACCTCTACCTCAACGCTGTACGGGATATTCAACGTGCGGCCGCAGATAAGGAGCTCCGCCTTCAGCAACAACGGCAAGTGCGCGTGACGAAGGAAAAGGCGTTGGCGGAGAAGCGGCTCTCTGTTACCCACGTCTTGCGCGAGACGCAGCGCCAGGAACAACGCATCGTTGATTTGCAACACCAACTCGACGAAGAGGCACAACTACTGGAGTCAGCCGAGGCCATTCAGCTCGTCCTGGAGAAGAAGCGTTTGCGCTCACGCAACGCCACGGCCATCATGAATGAGGATCCGCTCAGCGCAACGGCAAGTAGCGCAACGGAGCTGGCGAAGCAAGCCGCACGTTTGCTAGAACAAGATAATCTCGCCGGCCAGACCGCCGAGGAGGAGGAGAAGCTCGCCGCTTATGAAAAATCATTCAGAGAGATGATGAAGGCCGCACAGGTCAGCCGCCTGGATGAGTTGGCGGATGTTTTTCGCTCGGAAACGGTGCATCAGCAACAGCTCCTCGAGCTGGTGCAGGAGAGGCGCGTAGAGCACGCCCGCCTGGAGCAGCAGGTTAAGTCGTTGCGTGCAGAGATGAGCTTGCTACGTTGTTGTGGCACCACACAACCACCCACCACCTCGCACGCACTAGAGGATGAGCTCCGCGTCTTTGTGCGTGAGGCACACGATGAGCTGCGCCAGACCACCACGACCGGAGAGGCCAAGAATGTGTTGGTGGATGATTTGCTCCGTGGCGTGAATATGCTGGCCGCGAAGCTCTCCGCCTACCGCGCAGAGGTTGCTATCCCGCCTCTCTCACGCGTTGATCAAGACGCCCCCGCGATCCAACACGCCGTTTCGATGCTCACGCACAAACTCATCGCCCTCGCCGATGATGCGACACGGCGTACATCTGGCCAATACAAGAGCGGATTGCAGCCACCACAAACGGTGAAAACAACGCAGATTGTGCTGCCCGAGAACAACACACGCATTCACATTAGTAGTGGTGCTGGTGGTGTGGGTGGTAGTGGTGCGCGGCAGGTGGCCAACATCTCATCCTTGGCAGGCAAGCATCTCCTCAACCAACGCGATCAGCAACGCGTGATGTGTGCGAGCGCCATGGACGATGCAGACTCACACGATGGCACCACGTCGATGGGGATGGGCTCTACAACACGTCGCAGCCCCTCGGCGCTGACGGGCCTCGGCGCACCATCAAGACGGCGTGTGCTGCTCGAGGATCTCTTGCTGCTGGAGAATGGCAGCGATGCGGACAGTTACAACTCAAGTGCGGAGGAGGATGGCTCGGAGGCTGGCACGCTGGGCCCATCAACGAGGCCAACGAGCGCATCTGCCGCATCCAACGTAACGGCGTCAATGGCGAAGAGCGCGAATCGCTCACGGGTTGGTGGACGAGGTGGCGGCGGCGGTGGTGGTGCATCACGTCGGCCGGTTGTGGTGAACTCGAGCGATGATCCGCTACAACGTGAGGAGGTGAAGCACATGTCTGCCTTGATGGAAACGAGAGAGCGCAGACGGCGGGAGAAGGAGCTCCGGCGTCGGTCAGAGGCGTAGAGAGCTTCCAAGCCTACCTGTGTGACAGGGCACGTGGACTCACTCCACCCAACACAACACAAACACACACACACACACACGCACATCCTCATCACTTCAACGCTTGGATGATGATGATGATGTATGTGTATGTGTTGCTGGATTCGTCCTGTGTGCTATAGATAGCGATATAGAAATAGAGAAGAAGGCAGAGGTTGAGCGTTGCGCATCTTCTGCATCTCCTCATGTACCTCCATCACGTCACGTGGAGGTGCATGAGGCTGTAGTCTTAAATACATGCGTTTGTTTTCTTGTGAGCTAGATCGGGTATGCCTCCATTGGAGGGTGTGAGCCCAACTTTATGTTTGCTGCACGTACACAACCACCGATGCATGATGATGAAGATGCTGGGATGAATATGGATATTGATGCTTCATCATTGTGCTCCATCTTCTTCCGCACTGCGTTTGATGGGGCTGCGTGTGCGCATACTCCTCCACCAAGAACATCTTTATGAAACAACGCCCTCGCGAACTTGATGAGGGTTGTTGTGTGCGCTTCATGAAAACACAAGTGTGTGCCATCATCATCTTCATCTTCGTCACCTTCATCTTGGTGTGTAGCTTGTAGCAGTAGATCTGCGTGTTTTCTGACTAGGAAGCAACGAATTCCTCTCAAAGTTTTGTTGGTTCCTTCAACGTACATCACAGACACACGCACACACTAGCACAGAGATCCTCCTCCCTTCCTCATCCACATCTCCCACCCTAACAACAACAACAACAACAACACACGCAGAACGAAGAAGAAGAACGCAGCAACTCAAGGCTGGTTTCTTCATTTTCATTCTCATTTTCTCCCCCACACTCACTCACTCCCCAACAACAACAACAACATCGCCATGCAAAAGAAGCTGTTGGACGGAGCTGCTGCTGCTGGTGGTTCCGCACCCGAGGAGTCCGAGGAGCTTCTTCAGTTCATCAACAACGCCGTGGAAGGCTTCCTCACGAGCCAACGTCCTGGGAAAGAGAAGCGCCCGCACAAGGCCCGACGTGATGAGAGCTACTCCACCTCCACCGCGTTGCAGGCATCGGCGGTGATGATGAAGGTCGTTGAGTGTTTTCGTGATTTGGAAGGCTTCGGCGACTCGGTGGAGCAGAGCAAACACAGCATCGCACTGCGCCAGCTCCGCGACGGAGAGAGCCCGGCGGTGGTGGCGAGCTCCGTGGTGGAGCGCTTGTTGGGCTTGATCAAACTCACGGGTGATGCACTTCTCCGCGCACGTTTCTGCACGCTTCTGCTCATGAATACCACGCGACGTATCTTATCAATCATTCGTGAAGTTGCCGCTCAAACGAAAATGACGGAGCTGGAGCTTGATGAGGAGGCGGAGCGCTTCCTCCGCCGCATGGGCGATCTCTCCGACTCCGAAGAGGATGAAGAGGAGGAGGAGCAGAGCCCACGTTCCCCACTGAGTGGCACCACCAACACCTCCATCACAACAGGAGGTGGAGTTGGTGGCAGCTCCTCACCCGAACGTCGCGCCGGTTTGCGTGCGGTGCACTTCCCAGACCTCAGCAACACCGCGGGCAGCCCCCTCATGAATCGCGCGAGCTCCTTCCTCGCGACGGAGCTCCCTGGCCAGCAAATGCTGAAGCGCGCGCCGAGCAAGCGCGAGCAATCCTACGCCACCAACGTTAGAAACGCGCACTACTCCGTCCACCTCACCAGATTTTTTCGTCTGGCTTTGGAAAACATGGACGACTTTATGGCTGGCCTGGAGGCCATGACGGAGCAGCTCTGCAGTGGAGCACACATGCAGCTCCATAGCAGCGACACCGTCATTACGATTGGCAGCAGCCACACCACGCGGCAATTCTTGCTCAGTGCTCTGGCTCACTGGAGCACACGTGGGCCACTGAAGATCATCTTGTTGGAAGGCGCACCAACCTTGGCCGCGCCAACACACGCCCTGGAGAAGGAGCTCCGACATCGTGGCGCGGCGGTGCAGCTCCTTCCGGATAGCTCGGCCTTTGCCGTGATGAGCTCCTGCACCAAGGTGTTGGTTGGAGCGGAGAGTGTGTTGGCCAATGGAGGTATGCTTGCACCGATTGGCACACACATGCTCTGTCTTGCTGCACGTACCTTTTCAGTGCCAGTGATTGTAGCAACCACAACCTTGAAGGTCTCGCCCTTTTATCCGAGCGATTCACTCTGCTCACGGCTCGTGAGGATTGGCCGCAACGGAGCACAGGAGGTGCCGTGGAGCACGTATGGCAATCCAGAGCAGGTGCTCCCCGCTGAGGTGTTCTACGCCCCATGCGGCGGTGATGGGATGGGAGAGGAGATGGAGGATAGCTCGCGGAGACGAGGGATGAGCGATCCATCAACGCCCCCATCACCACCTCCTGGTGTTGCTGCCGCGTTGGGCTCGTTGGGCAGCATGCGTCGTGGGGTTTCACTCACGGTGCATACCCCAACCATGGAGTATGTGCCTCCAGAGGCCATCACGTTGTACTCCACCGATGATACGGAAATGACCCCATCGCAGGTGCACCGATTTGTGCGCGAGCACTACAGCAATATGGATTGAGGCGGAAAAAATGGTGCAGCAACAACAACAACAACAGCGCATCATCATCAACACGATCACGATGGATTGAGCGGCAGGAAGTGGAGGGGTGAGATTTGGGGGGCGGAACGTGGTTGTGATGGGCGCGTTTGTTGTTGTTCTTGTTGTTGGTGGTGGTGCGTGTATCGTGGTCGGAGGGGGGGGGGAGGGGCGAAGCTACCAACCACACACCACCTTGACCCATCATCTGATCATCATCACCACCACCCACATATTGCATTCATCATCGCTCTTCGTCGCAACCACACCGCCCCGACGTACCCCCACACTCTTCACTCTCTCTCCCCCTCTCAGCATTCCTCCTGCACCACAGCTGGATTCTAATGAACGGCCAACAATATGAGGAAGAAGAGGCCTCATGCGTTGGCCTCTCCACGATAATCTGCCACGCATAACCACAACATCGTATGTGTGGGCGTGTGTGTATGAGCGAGAGAGGGGTATGAGATGATGGAGCTACATCCATTCATCTATCTTTGCCGTACATGCACGCATGCCCATACGTACTATCTTGGGGGGTGATGTTGGTGTGCCAACACAAGCATAGATGCCCGCTTCTTGTACTGTTGTGTTCCTGCTTGGCATTGACGTTCTTCTCTCTCTTCTCCCATCACTTTCGTTCCTGTAGCAACAACAACAACAACAACACCCAAAACACAGGCACGCACACCTTCACACTAAGCTAAGCACCTCCTCCTCTTCATCTTCATTATGCACATCAGCGATATTGGTGGTGAGCCCGCCAAGGGCAACCAGCGCCTCTCCCGCGGGGTGGAGCACACGAAGGTGTATCTCTCGCAGTTGAGGGGTGTGTGCTTGCAGTTTCTGGGCCCGATGGTGATGCTGATTGGCGTGGCCATGGCCCTCGACGTGCACGATAAGGAACGCTTTGGCCTTGGATGGATGCAGTGGGTGAAGGAGAAGGATGACAAGGTGCGTGAAGAAAAGTATCCCGCCTACGAACCATCCTCGCTCGTGCAGAAGCGTCGCGCCGACGCTGCCAGCATGGTGGACTACATCACGCCAGCGGAGAGCAGCGCGTAACGGGGTGTGTGTGTATGGCGCAAACAAACTACTACTACTACTACAACAACAAGATGGATGGAAAGTATTGATGTTGTTTATGATGGTGTTTGCGTTCTCGTTGCAGAATTAGGCTGATGAACGTGATGAAACGGCATCGGCGCTTTTCTCCCCACCACACTTCAGATGCAACAGATGAAGCATCGTGATGATGCTGTTGTTGTGTGTGTGTGTGCTGGGGGATGGTAGGGAAGGGTTGAGAGGTCGTCGAGCCCCTCCATCTAACGATTCATAATGAAAGATGTGCGGAGTGCGGATGATGATGAATGTGAAGGAGTCTCTTCATCATCATCAACACCCAAAGTACATCTCCAGAGCTACTCACACACAAAAAAACAACAGCAACTGGAAG
>JASAON010001297.1:0-10663 GCA_030849065.1 Jaenimonas drosophilae
GTTGTTGGAGTGCCTGCACCATGCTAGCCGTGGGAGTTCCCTCTCGTGGAAACCATCTTCTGACGGAAGAGGTGTTGTGGTTCAGAATTCTCGAGATATGTTGAGGGATAGTGAGAATGCTGTTTTCCGAAAGAATAGGAAATGCGCTCGAAGAGTAAGACGTCCTGGAACAGGGGCGCTTCTGAGGCATTTTTCATACAGTGCCAGTGGTGCAGGAGATGAATCTTTTTCTGTCTTGTAGAAGCTATGCTCGTGCTATCGTTCTTAGTGTTGCGGATGGATCGAGTTTGCTGCGTTGTTTTCTTTTTTCGCCGGAGCTCTGTTACACCTTGTGGCGTTGGGTATGGGTATGGCTTTCACAGTGATTTGTTTTCTATTTTCTTCTGTTGAAGCTGCATTGAGGCGTAGTGCGTTAGAGGGGGCACTGCGATCTGTTACTATTGGTGCGTGCTCTTCTTTAGTATGGATTAGTCGTCCGTAGGTCGGAATGCTGTCCTCACTACTTATGATTCTCTATGGGGTTCTGAGATTGGATGAACACCATGGTTTGTGTTCTCGAGAGTTGGCGCATTGTGGCTACGGCTGTATGTAGCTCTCAATAATTGGGTCATGCTAACCCAGTTCTTTTTTTTCTTTTACCTACTATACCATGAACGGTATTTTCTCTTCGGTGTGTGAATGCGCCATACAACAGCTGTACTATACGTGAACGTCTTTTTCTTTGTGTGCCATCAGTGGAAGAAGTTTGCTCAGATTTATATGGGAGCGGATCAATCTTGAAGTACGTCTAAGTCGTTGAGAGAGACGTGGCTGAGACACGCGCAGTTTTTCGGAGTGTTGTAGTGGATATTTTTTTCTCTGCCATTGTTGTACTTCAGACACTGGTGTGCTAGTCTGTGGTGGAGCCTGAGCTAAGTTGAAGCCTTGGAGGAAGCAACGCCGAGCAAAGGAAGTGGACATACGCTTTATGGGGCGGATATCCAAATGGTACCTTACTGTGACTTCTGAATTATGACGTACGTAGAGTAGTATGTCTATTGAGGCATTCTGCTATAATGTCGCTCTTCTATTTTCTTCTTGGGTTGGTTTTTTAGTGGTCCTCCTTGTGCTCTGGTGTTTTCTGTGTTTCACTGTGTGGTAGGTAAGTCGGGCAACATCTGGTTGAGATTAAGTTAGAATGGTAAGAGACACAACCGAGAAGGGGAAGGACTTCCACGCTGCCATGGGCAAGGGTGCGTATAAGGAGAAGCAGGATGCCGTTAAGCGTTCCAAGAACAGTGCCTTCACCCCTGTTTCAGCTCACTCCAAAGGAAATCCTGTTCATCGAGCACTTAAGTTTCATGAGCGGAAACTCCTTAAAAAGCATGATTTTATGCAGTATCCCTCTGACAACTGGCATGAACCATTCTGCATCACAAAGTACCACTTGGAAGACCGTGAAGATTATCGGCGGTACCTTCGTTTGGTCGGTCTCATTCGTCAGTTGCTTTCACACTTGCGCTATCTTCCTGCCGATAGTAAAGTCCGGATTCAAATTACCCAGCAAGTGATGGAGAAGCTGTACAACATGGGACTGATTGATGAGAAGCTCGGTCTAGCAGAGGTGGATAAGGTTGGTGTAGAAGCTTTTTGCAAGCGCCGACTTCCCACCATTCTTCGTGACTTGAAGATGGCTGGGAATTGCAAACTGGGGGCGGATATGGTGCATCACGGACACGTTCGTGTGGGCACCACACAAATGCGGGATCCAGCATTCCTAGTTCCACGTGGTTTGGAGGATTACGTTACGTGGATGCCAGGTAGCAAGATTAGGCAACACGTGGATACCTTCAACGCCAAACGGGATGACTTCGAGTACTAGAGTGTGATCGGCCCATCTCCCTTTTTGTCCGTGTCGTTGCGACTTTCTGCACTTTTTTTAAAAACAAAAAACTCGAATAACTGCCTGGTCAACGTTGATCATCTAAATGCACCATCACCCTTCAGTGTTCCGGATGAGCGGAGGGCTTACTGGATGCTGCTTGCTGAACCACAAAGAGAAAGGTATTTTTCTTTTTTCCTCTTGTGACACTGTATTTGTGTTTGGTCTAGACGTTCTCACATACGGGAGACGGGAGTTCTCAATCAGCCAAAGACACTTCACGTACACCAAACACTTGAAAGTCTTTTTTCACTGTTGCGCACCGCCTTATACAATCCGGCCAAGGTCGCCCTTTTCTTTTGACTGCCAGAAGCACATCTGCGGTCTGGACAGCCGTCCGTTTATATCACCCCGTCCGTCTTTTTCGATTGCCCCTTGCAGGCCCATCTCTGTTCCTGCCTCACACTGACACGAACCCTACCAGTTTCCTACGTTGGGTTCCTATGCAAGCAACGACACGTGAGGGCCAAGGTGAGCCAGGAGCAGCATTGCCAAAAGAGCACCGCTGCTCCCAGCGGCGTGGCATGGACTTTATGAAGCTGATGAGTTCCCCCCTCAAGGTGTATCCATCCGATGACGTTGGTGAGTTCTGGGTCGAGTTTCATGGTCCACCAGACACTCCATATGAGGAAGGAACGTGGGCTCTGCACGTACAACTGCCAAATGAGTACCCTTTCAAGTCGCCATCGATTGGCTTTGCAAATCGTGTGATGCACCCCAATGTTGATCTGGAAAGTGGCTCCGTGTGCCTGGATGTCATTAACAAGCGATGGACTCCCATGTACCAACTGAGGGATATCTTTGACACATTTCTTCCACAGCTCATGCGCTACCCAAACGTGGCAGACCCACTCAATCCAAGTGCAGGGGCCTTGTTTGTTGAGGATCCTAATCGCTACACCGCGATGGTTCAGACATATGTCCGTCAGTACGCAACACGAGAAATGGCGATGCAAGCCATTCCGCTACCCTTCACCCCTCAATTCGAGCCATCTGGGGTATCTGAGGAGCCTTCAACCGCAGTGGGGGATGCTGTAGCAACTGACGTCCATGAAACGGAGGACGTGCGGTTGCCCCAGAATCAGAGCCCCGATGACGATCTTTTTGAGGGCGTTGAGTCATATGAGCCAGAGGAGATTGAGCTATGAGTACCAAGCAATTACTACTTCTTGTTTGCTTTACACAACAAAGTCAAAAATCTCTGAATATTGGATGGTGTGATGGAAACCCGTTTGGACACATGCCACATTCCCCGTATACCGGGTTTGGAGTGTGTTGGAGGGTTGTGAGTGTAGCATGGATACCGTACAGTCCTGCGTCGTCCTCGACGGAAGTACGAGCATCATTAGTCATGGACAAGGAGCACATGATGCTGAACGGTGACGTCTGAATATAGTGAAGACGCGCAACAATATCAAACCAAATTAAAACGCACAGAAAACGCTACACTCCACACCATCTCTCAACAATCAGCATCCCGGGCCTTGCTGCTCCCGGACACTCGATGTCCGTCAGTTTGTTGTACCTCAATCAAGCACGGGAACCTGAGTGGTGCTGCTGAACGCTACTAAAGATTAGGAACGAAGGCTGTCCTGTGTTTTGTTTGTTGTTGAATTCGCAGGAGGTTGGCGCCGTCCTGTCGGTCAAGGTTTTTGATGATGATGTAGATGTTCTCCCCTGCCCGCCTGGCAGCTTTGGTTCTCTGCGACAGATGCTTGGAACACATGGTCGTCATGTAGCATTTGCTGTAGTAAAAAATCTTCGCGATGAAGTTGGACAAGAAAGAAGCAATCACATACAGTTGGACGCACAACGTTGCCCACCTGTGGCTGCCAACTTCATCGGTGACCAAAGAGAGTTGTTGTGAGATTTGAATGTGACATGGGCTCGGTGCGAGGATGCATGCTCCAGGGCTTGGCACAAGAATAAGCTGATGAATGTGCTACTGAATACACTATCGAGTTCAAGGAGGGAAGCCCTCGTTGATGCCCATCTGCTCAGGTGCGACGCTCGCCGTTGTGTAGCCTTTGCACGACGATCGGCGGCAGGTTTGTGAGAAAAGGGATGATGTTGTCAATTGTTTTTTTTCTGCTTGGTTGGTTGGGCGCCACTATTTTCTTTAAAGCGTGCCGCTCATACCACATCTTTTTTTTTTTTTTGATAGCTGCTGTCATTGGGTGTTGCCACCTTTCTTTTATTTTTGTGTGTAGTGCTTGATTTTCGTCGATGGGCGCATCTTTCCCCCCATTGTTGTGGGAAGAGCAACCGATCTCTTCATTGCGTTGCGACGTACTTTTTGATGTTGTTGTTTCTTTGTGGTTGTTGATCATTTTTACCGCCTCACTCGCTCCATTGGTGATTGTCAGCGCACTTTTTTTTTTCTCTCAAATTGTCGCTGCATGTAATCGCACATACGTGGTGGGTTCATCATTGACGGAATTGGCTTGAAGGGAGGGGTGGAACAATAACTCCGACATCACATGAAGTCTCTTTACGTCAGACCCACCATTTCTCCCCAAACAGAAGCTTCTTCTCTCGTGACGAACAGACAACACCACTGCTGACTTGATGTGTTGCCAATGTGCTCTGTAGTTCTTAACACTCGCATGTTACGAGGTGATGTGGTGTTACGCGCAGTATTATGCCCTTTCCTCCTTCTAAATTTATCGGCCTTAGTATTGATCAAGGGTGCAGCATTTGTTTCGTGTATCGCTACTTTGAAGCGCGCACATCATTGCTCATTCTGTTTTTTTTTTTTTAGTGAAGCTACACATGCCCCGAGAACGCACAACGAATGCTGTGGCAGGTCCAAGCTCAACCGTTATTCGGGTGCACACCTGCACCGTGATTCCCAGCTCCTTCATTATGGACTACAGCATGAGTAAAATGGCCAAGTATTTCCGTATGCTGGGCTACGACACCATTTGTGATCAGCGTGTGACACAACTCCAGCTGCTTCCACTTGCTGTACGCGATGGACGACTGCTCATCACGTGCAGCCCAGAGCTGGCAAGACAGCTGGATCATCACAACAAGTTGGTTCTCGCGCAAACACCAGCCGCCCCACCCCAAAGACAGGTTGTGGCATACGATTCAGATGGAGAGAGCATTTATTCAGAAGACTCTGACAGTGCCGATACAGAGGTCCAGTACGTGCTGCTTGGCCAGTGGCGCAGTCGGGATTTTGCTGCGACCATGACGGCCCTCATTTCGACGCTCGGATTGCGCTACGAGCTCCGAAACATTTTCTCACGTTGTGTGACGTGCAATGACCGCCTCATGGAGGTGGCGAAGACGTTGGTCAAGGGTCGTGTGGAGCCGCGGATTTTTGACATGTACGAAGGATTTACGGAGTGTCCGAGGTGCCGCAAAGTGTATTGGGGGTTTGATGGTGAAAACGTGATCAACTACAAAACTTACCGCACACTAGATTTGCTTCGATCACTCTGCGTGGCCGCCGGCACCTACTCCTCCTCTGAGGGTAAGTGTTTATCGTCATTGAAGGCCTTCCGCTCATTTCCGCGCAAAGTGAAGGTTGCTATCTTTTGTTTTCTGAGCTCCGAGGATCTTGCGCAGGTGGTGCGTGTGTTTCCTGTCTTGAGGGACCTCAAGGATGAGGTTGAGGAATCTCGTCTTACTGGCCAACCTGTAGCCCCGTTTAAGAAAATAAAGAGTTGTAAGTAAACTCACAATTTGTGATGAAGTCCTGCTATTCACAGTCTCGCCATGAGGGCGTAGCTGTCACATGAGATGATGTTGGTACGTGCGCACATGTTACACAGTGAATTCATTTTCACCTGCAGCTAACTATTGTGGGAATACAAAAGAGTCATTCATTTGCTGCCTTATTCTTTTCCCCCCTCTTTTCTGTACAGTATTGTGACGACCGGTTGTGTCAGAAGATACGGACGCATTTTCTACGTTTCGTTGGACCCCTCGCGAAGTCATGTCCGCTCCATCCGCCTCTCCTTCATCTGCACCCCCTCCTCGTCGCCCGGGAAATGCTCCACTGGATGTTCTTCGCAACTGCAAAGGAAAGACTATCTCTGCAGACTTGACGTCTGGTGAAACGGTCAACGGCATCGTCATGCGCACGGACCGCGCCATGAACTTAGTGGTGAAGCAGGTGGTTCTTACATCCTCTGATGGGCAGCAATTTTGGAAGGCCCGTGAGTGCCTCATTCGAGGCGCCAGCATCCGGAGCATTCGGATGGAGGAGTCGGCACTTCGCATAAGCGCCAAGCCGCACAGGAAATCGGCCAAGGGAGGCCAGCCGCCCAAGAAGTCGTCGGCGACCGTACCAAAGAGGAAGTGAGGCGGCACTAACTTCTTCTGCACGCTGTGCCAAGTCTCTATATAGTTAGCCTCCCACTCCCTTCATATTCTTCCACTGCGATGTGTTGCGCATGTGTGCTCATTTCTTCTTCATTTCCTTCTACTCTGGAGTTTATTCTTTAGATTTTTTTCCGCTCAAGTTTTGACCTGAGGTGGAACGCGCACATGTTAGGTGGAGGCGCCGCTCGCACCAACACGGTGAGTAGTACGGCGGGTATTGCCTACAATGGAGGTCATGCTCGCCGGTACGGGGGGCAGCAACAGCAGTCTTCCAATTCCCTGGCTGGGCAGTATGTTTCGATGCCCTCTCCAACATACTCATCCCCACATAGTATGTACGCATCCCGTTACTCGGCAGACCTCTATCGCACTGACGGGACTGTGGCTTCCATGACCGCCTCTGAACCATTCCCCGCAACGCCCTACACAACGATGGACAGCCTCTTCATGTCACCGAACGTTCATCAGGCCTTGAATGGAACTGCTAGCCTCTCCACAGAAAATCTCATCACGAACGTGACGTCGTCCAAATTCTCTAGCTACACGACCATCTACAACCTGGAGAAGAAGCCGCTGCCCAGTAAGATGGAGAAGGACAAGGACATTCGAATCACCACGCAGACGTACCAGACGACGAATCGCTACAGTGGGAAGGACGTCTTCCTGCGACGTTTGATCAACATGAACAACTCACAGGAGGATTGCTCTCGCCTGGCTCAATCGCTGCGTCTGTTCCGACACCCTAACCTGGTCTCTCTCATCAACATTACCCCAACGGAGGAGTTTGTGCTAGGGAGCAAGGACATCATTATGGAGTACCGGCATATCCCCGGTGCCCAGTCCTTGAAGGATGCCTTTTTCTCTGAGGGGAAGCATGTCACGGAAGGACTTCTTTGGTCGTGTGCGTGCCAGTTGGTGAGTCTTCTACGGAGCTTTCATGAGACCTACATCCCACTCCGAGGTGGGCTGCACTGGACCAAGATTCTCTACGTCCCAACGACGGGTCGCTTCTACTACACTGGCTTGGGCTTGATGGAGCTGGTAGATCCCGCGCCCATCACCGACATTCCGGCAGTCATGCGTACAGATATCCAGGCGCTGGGACTGATTCTGTTTCAGCTTGCCGGCCACAGCCCAAATCTGAAGGCGGAGAACTACGTCAACAAGCAGGTTCTTCCGGGGTTCTCGATCAGCTTCTGGGAGCTGATCAAGACCTGCTTGGAGGGAACGGCCAACTCGGCGCAGCTGTGCCATGCCTTGGGTGAGCGTATGTCCATGGAGGTTGGCCATCAGGAAGGCCATGCGGACTACCTCTTTTCCCAGTGCAGCAAGGAAAGCCACAATGGACGTCTCATGCGCCTCATGATGAAGCTTAACTTTGCCCTTGAATCCATCAGCGACTCACAGGAGTTTGGTGACACGCACCGATACACTCTGCGTCTCTTCAATCAGTACGTCTTTAATCAGGTGGATGAGCACAACCGCATTCAGATTGACTGGGGTCATGCCTACCACTGCCTGAACAAACTGGACTGCGGGTCTGAAGAAACCATTCAGCTCATGGGCTCTGATGCCAACTCCCTCCTGGTGATCAGCTACGCCGATCTGCGTCACATTCTAGACCAGCTGATTGATCAATTGCTGCAGGGGAATGAGACCACCGAGCCGGAGCCGTCCAGCTACGCACTTGGAACCCCATCCACTGCCCTCTAATGAACCTACACATTCACAGACAGAACGTACACGTGTGCTTCTCCCCGAAGACTGAGTGAATTCCTGAGCCAGCAACCTGTAGCCCCAGCCAGCGCGGTGACCTTCTAAAGGACGTTCAATATTGATGCATGTGCGGTTCTCAGCATGATAATCTGATGTGTGAGGCTCGAGACCGCACAGTGTTCTGCGTTGGCTTCCCGAGAAGAATGAATATGCGCCATGGAAGTGTTTGCCACCCTGTGTCCTGAGCCTCCGTTATACCTAGAGGCCAGTAAGGCTAACCAAGCAGGAGGAGGACACGGTGAGGTGGACGGGAGCTGCAAGGCCTGGTTGTTGTGAAGAGGAGAAGAGTTGCGCACTTCATCCATTGTCATGATCGCATGGTGGAATCCTCGCCCTTGTTGTTATTGTTCGGTGGACGGACAGAATGCTGCGTGTTGGATGAATGGAGGGCCCCACTGCCCATGGATTCATCCTTCTATCACCCTCCTCCCCCCCCTAGGGAGTGCGGTGGCAAGCAGCCTTTGACCTCATGAGGATGTGTGCGTGCGTGGTGAAGGGTGGATGGTTGGTCGGCTACCAGCTTTTTATGTTTTTGAGATTTTCGATTTGATTCCCCCGTTTTTTTTTGTTCTCCCTGTGATATGTCCCGAGATGAAGGAGGATACGAATGATCGCGCGCAAAGATAAGACAAGGGAGTGTGACAGAGTGAGAGAGATGGTCCAGTTGTGTGCCTTGCTTCGACCATTGTCAGGTGCTTCGATATGGTACAAGAGCTTCAGAGAGGGACTCTCGTACAGGAGGCGCCAAGGCAATGCGTCGAGGAGGTGTACTCTCTCAATTGTTGTTATGCGGGTGTGATAAAAAGTTTGTTGAGGTGACTAGCGCTGTTTCCATGGGAAGCGCGCGTCACATATGCTGATCATAAAGTACGTGATGAATGTTCTTCTGCATTGTCTCTATGCATTCTCTCTCTCTCTCTCTCTCTTCATGGTTGAGTGTGTTAGAATAGAATCTATTTTTTTGAGGGAGGTTCGGTTTCTCCAGAAAATGGCGGACATGACGAAGGAGGTTGTTGTGGCGGCGTGCAAATCTAACGGTGGTTATGAGGCACCTCTGCTCAATGACCAACTCTTTCTTCACTGCCGTGGATTTATGGCGATTCAGAATCTCGAGCCATATGAGAATGCAAAGGTGCTGTGGCTGGAGCAGAATGCCATTTCAGAACTGTCAGGATTGGAGAAGCAGCAACTGTTGGTGTCACTCTTTGTTCAGAACAATACGATACGCTCCTTAGCCACCTTTAGCGCGCCATTAGCCAACCTTCGGGTGATCAACGTCAGCCACAACTACATCTCCTCCCTTGAGGGCTTGGCAGAGGCCTGCCCACAGCTGGAAACCCTTCAGTGCTCCCACAATCGTATTGCCTGCTTGAAGGTGTGTGAGGGCCTGTGGACCCTTCACAAGAGCCTGACAAGCATTGATTTGTCCTTCAACTGTATTGAGAGCTATGACCCGCCACAGCTGACGCAGCCGCCCTCATCGGCGGCGATTGCTGGGGCAGCAGATGACATTCAGGTTGTTGGACTATCCGCAGACACCACCACCGCACCCGTGATGAGTGTCACTGGGGGAGTCAAGAGTGACCCCATGACCATTGTGCAGTTTCTCAAACCTATGCCCCTCGTCAGCGTCGTGTATCTGCATGGCAATGCCATCATCCGTGGCATCAAGAACTACCGTCGAAACTTGATCCTCCATCTTCCTGCCTTAACCTATGTGGATGAGCGTCCCATCTTCACCGAGGAGCGTAGGGTTGTGGAGGCGTGGGGGCGTGGCGGGGAGGCTGCGGAGGGGGAGGAGCGACTAGCCATTCAGCGTGAGAAGAAGGAACACCTGAATAGCTGTGTACGTGTCTTAAACGAGAAGATGGAGGCCAACCGTGAAATTCGGGACCGGCTCACTCAGCAGTGGGAGGCAAAGCGGGCTGAAGAGTTTGAGCGGCTTAAAGTTCTCCGCAGTGAGCAGAAGAGTGAGCGGGGGAGGGAGGAACATCATGAAGAGGAAGCTCGGCGTCGCATTGAGAAGGAGGAGCAGGATGACTGGTGGGATGCGGAGGACGCATTTGCCAAGGAGCATCAACGTTTAGTAGAAACTGAAAAACAACACCGCCATGACTTTGAGCAGGAAGAGGCTGTGAAGCAGGTGACACTAGAGGCGTCCAGAGAACTTACGGAGGAAGCGCAGAAGCCTCTTCCCACAAATGGACCCAGCACCGAGTGGAAGGAGTTATGCCGTTCCGATGATGATATTCTCTACGAGATGGAGATGGAGATCCAACATGTGCTGCATTCGGTGGACGCGTCTGTCGTTGCCTCGATGCACAAGGCGCATCCCCCCGTACCCGCCAAGGCAGCGCATAGCGATCCCGAAGCACTGGAAAACCATGACACCTCCGCCGATTCATGGATGCCGCCAAGCCGTGCTGTGCTGAAGGCTGAGAGGAAAGTACATGCCGCAGTGGGTGAAACCGCACAGCGCTTGAAGGCAGATCGGGAGAGTCGAGAGTCCAGGTGGGAGCGCTTTGAGCAGTGGAGCACCCGTCACGCCACTCAAAAGTGAATGAATGAAAAATGGCACAGCGCATAGACTACGAGACAAAGAAGAGAAAGACACGGAGGAGGAAAACAGGT
>JASAON010001298.1:0-10669 GCA_030849065.1 Jaenimonas drosophilae
CCCACACACAGGCACACGAAGGTCCATCCCACGTCCACCGCGGTTCGTCGTCAGAATCACAGTGCCACCACCACCATCATCAATGGACGGTAACTCGTCCGTGTCCTTCGCATAGCAACGAATCACAGCACTCCGAAGCGGCTCCACGTGCTGCAACCCCGTCAGGTAGTCCCGCAACGAACGCACAGTTTCCACATGCTCCGCAATCACCAGCACACTTTGACCATTCTGTAGTGCGCGGTACACATCCCCAAGAATCTGCTCCTGTTGGTGCCTCAATCCGTGGCACACAATAGGTGGAAACACCTCCAGTGCACTCACGTACGCAGGCGGCACTACTACAGTACGCAAGCCATACTCGTGTTTGTACAGAAGACGCGTCTGAAAGCCACCAACCGTCCCCGTCATCCCAGTCATGCAGTCACCCCAGTCCTTCAGGAACGCAAACGCAGAAAGCGAGAAGATCGAGTTCGACTCATCCTCCCAAGGCATCCCGTTCAGCATGTTCAGCATCACTGACAGGCCGTTCTTCCACACAGTTCCAACCATCTCAGAACCGGTGCACACATCGTAGGGCACAATGCTCGAATCACCCTCAAGGTACTCGGCATCTCGCTGCATTATGAGAGCCTGCTGAGCAGAGGAGTAGTACCCACGAAACACATCCAGTGATAGCAAGGGATCACCCTCCACAGTTCCAGTGAACTGGCAAAGGTACCCAACATACCGCTGGTACGCAAGTCCCTCATCACAGCCATTCTTCGCCAACTGCAGAAGCAAAGGGAACACAGGCACAACCTTCAGCATCTCAGCCATGTAGCTCCCCTTGTACACAGAGTTACTGAAGTTGTCAATCATCGGTACATCCGCCTCATCCACAATAAACCACTGCGCGTACTGCAGGCGCACACGAAGAAGCGGCTCTTCACGGCTATCCGCGTACGTGCACAGTACACGGCCCATGAACTCATTCAGCGTGCTGTACACTACACTACACCCAAACGGAGTCACGTGTTCGCATGGCTTAAGAAGGCCAACGGCTTTCTCACCAAGCAGCTCAGTCAGTACACTCGCATGCACATCCATCGACGCAGCAGCAAGGTCCACGTGGGACGTCAGTACGTTCACACGGTACCCACAGTATGCCTTAAACACCGCAACACAACCACTGATGTACGTTTTGCCCTCACCGGTGCAAATGTTCGCAATCTGGGCTCCACCCATCACCATCTGGCAAACCGCAAGCACCTGCACACGTCGAGGCTTGTAGTGGTCTTTGCCCCACTGCCACATGGACAGAAACACTCGAAGAAGAACCCACTCCAGCATATGCTGATCCGCCACAAGTCGTTGCTCCTCCCTCATCACCTGTGCCGTGTGCATCGTTCTCCTCGCATCACCATCCACACTCGCAGCCGCAGCATCAGCAGCAGTCCGTCGCATCGCAGATTGCAGCTCAGCCAACTTGTGGTCGATGTCACTTCCCCTCATCGATGGGTTCTCCGCCACCTCCACTGTACGGATAAACATCTCATCAACCCTCATTGCAAGACTTACAGTCTCTTCTGATATGCCAGTGTCTTGGGTGGAACAAAAGAGGCGGATGTCAGCCCAAGACCGCTGCTCGTCCTCCAGTAGATGCCTCAGCGAGGCACATCCAGCTTCACGTGCAACACTAATCCTCCGGCGGCGCTCCACCAGAGATATGTCCCGCTCCGCCACGGCAGCCTCCCATTGTTCTCTCTTCGTACTCACCTTCTCCAGCGGCGTCAGGTTCGGGTAACGAAGAAACTGCCCAAGACGATCCTCGCACACGTCAGTATCGCACAGTCCGAGTGCAAACTTCCGTAGCGCAGGCCACTGGCCATCCCCACACTTCAACAGAAGATTGTACAGCGAATGGCGATACGGACCAGACTTGGCAAACCACAGCAGCCACAGCTGTTTGAAGCGCTCAAGTCGGAGCACATCCACCCACTCCGGAAGTGGAAGCGACAACAGACTCTTGTGTAGATCCGCCTTCACCTCCATCCCACGCAGCAGCTGCATCACAACCTCCACATTCTCCGGGTACAGGCCAAACGAGCTCACCATCTCATCAAACCCCTTCCCAACCTTGAAGCACAGCAGGTCAACAACACCAAAGCTTGCATCCGCCGTGAACTCCCTCAGGCACGTGGCTTCATAAGGCGGCTGGAGCCGGCGGAACCAACACTGCAGCACATCGTGCATCAGTGAGCGGTACAGACCCTCCCACTCACCGCCGCGGTGCTCCTCCCACTTCTCACGGAAGTAGCCCTCACGCTCATCTCCCACAAGGTCTCGCCGCCAAAGGTACCGCAGCGACAGCAACGAAGTTTCATGAGGGTGCCACCGCTCCAGCAGACGCACATCCCACGAAGGGAGGGTGACGTGTAGCGACGCGAGATGTGGTTCACGCTGAAGTGTTTCAGCATCCCCACACATGGCAAGCGCCATGGCAATCATGGGACCATCGCGTGCCTCATCCAGATCACGGCACATGTTCCATGGCGATCGATGTCCTTCCTCCGCACAGTTGATGGAGAGCCGCTCTACCCACTGCATGACCATGCGGAGGTGCTTCACCGCCATCACATCCCCGTTGGAATCGTCAGCATAGCGCTCGCCGCACCAAAAGAGGCTTCGTTGAAGCTGGGTCAACGCAGACTTGAGAAGATTCATTAGCGACAGCTTCGTCGTTGACTGCACGTAGTGCCGCACAATCTCACTGGAGGACAGCAAGGATGACTGCTGGACGAACAAAAGGCAGTGACAGCAGGGCACACGGGGTACCTGACGAAGATCCAAGGAGCGATCGTCGAGCATCAACGACTTCTCCAGGTGAAAGAGCTTCGTGTCACTTCGTTGCTCTTCACGGAGGGCACACCGACAGAAGCAGTCCGGAAGCTGCTGATGGGGGAACACACCGCACCACTCCCGCAGTCGCACTAGCTGAAGTTGAAGCCGAAGGCAGAGAAGCGGGAAGTTGTCTCCCGCATTGGGGGCACTTGTGACGGCGGCGACAAGCTCTTCAAGGGACCTCCACTGAAGGTGCTGTGTAGAAGAGAACTCCTCAGTAACACCGTGCAGTTGGTTCAGCATCGCGCGCCAATCTCGCTCGTTGGCACCAAAGACAGCTACCGCTGCGTCGAGGAAAGGATCCGCATCCAAGTGAATGAGAGGCCGCCAGTGACGATAAAGCACCACTTTGCATGTGTAGTGAGAAGGACCTCGAAGAAATGACCGCAGCCAAGTCGCCACCTCCCCCAGTGAGCTCTTGTGGAGCTCCGCATGCGCAGTTTCATCGATGCACTTCATCAGCCAATCGTAGACTTGAGCGAGAAGCGGTGTGTGGCACACAATATCATCGTCTTGACCGCTCACGTGCGTTGCGCTGCACTGGTCCTTGTAGATCACTGAAAGATGACGAAGAAAGTCGTCACAGGTGCTGAGGTACTTCATCCAGTGGCCATCTCCGGGTACAAGCAGTCGGTACCCAAGAACTTCAATTCCAAAAGCGCTGACCTTCTCATAGAGCTTCCGTGCTTCCTCCTCGCATGTGGGGAACTGCTCCAGCAGCAACGGACACACAGGAACAATGCCAGCTCCAACAAGGACCTCCTCTATGCGAGAATACTCGCAGGTTCGTACACACTCCACAGCTTCCCGCACCTTCGCCAGACGCACGCCATCCAGTCCATGTCGCATCGACTTGGAACACGCCAAAGCTGTCTGGTATTGCACGGCGCGGCGAATAAGCCGACTGAGCTCTGTAGTCACCGCCTCTACTGACAAATAGTGGCGATCCTTCTTATTCATTAAACTATTTGTCGTGAACAATGAAAGCTCCGAAAGGAGCTCCTTTTGCGGAATGCCACACAATGCGCTCGCGTACTCCATTGTGTACTGGCGAAAGCCTTCCAGAAACGCATCCCTAGCGCCCCCCTCGACGCTGCTCGTGCAATGCGCATGGAGTATACTAAGATGGTGAGCATAGTTGTTCAGCCACCCCGCCTCACGCGTTGCACAAGATTCGGCAAAACGTTCATACACATTCACATGTTGGTCTTGAACAGAATGTCGGAAAAATCGCGTAGACTTAAACACAGGGATCGTACTCCAGTAGTTGCCCTTGGAGTTGTGTCTGTCTAAGTCTGCAGCCACCTCCGTCCGCCCCACATCTTCATTCTCCATAAGAAGACACTTCATGGCGTTAGAGCGTGATGCCAGCAGGACATGTGGCAACGGTGCAGCCACCTCGGCGGTGTGGCGCGGCTCCTCAAGCACATCTTCACCCAGCATGAGTGCTATACTCCCTCGCTGTGGATGGAATCGACTACTCATGGGTCCCACATCTCGTCGCTGAAGGCCTTGGTGACGGCGCACCAAGACCCCACGACGAAGCACACAGTCGTCCAGCCGCCCCGCCCCCACCGGGTCAGTATCAACCGCAAAGCCTCGCCATCCTCCCTTCACAATCGTACCAACTTCATCCTTGGCGACGCGATGCGAGTGGAACATCTCCTCCCCGTCATCAACATACACAACATCTTCCCTGGAACTCGCACCCCACACACGTGTGTAGTGCCCTCGCAACAACGCCGCCCGCCCATCACAACCGCCAAGTCCAGCGGCACCCGCGCGGCCCATGTCGCCGTCCTCTCCGTTGTCACCATTCACACTCTCCACGCGCACCCAACTGTGCATTGGAAGCACCTCTACCGTACCGCGCTCACCACATACGCCGCCAGCACCGCGAACACCAGANGCACGAATCGAGACGTGCCCAGCGTGTTCACCAGGTTCCCCAGGCGAGCCGTCACAGCCGCACGCACCATCTCCCTCACCATCTGCACCGTTCTCACCATCCCTCCCATGGCGGCCAGACGTATCAATCCTCACAGACCCCCGCACCAACACGTAGTCCGCTCGAATCGACACACTCACAGAGGGAAGCTTCAGATCAACATCCAAACAGAGAACACGTGCAGTCAGCATCACCACCTCCGCAACAGGTGAGGTCGTTTGCAGCGCCACCTGTAATAGCTCTTCGCGAAACAGTGAGAGGCGAAGGAAAGGCGCGTCAACAACAACCCCCGTCGTCCGGTTGCCCAGTGAGGCGACTTTCAAGTTCAGTACACTAGCGTGGGGAGGCTGTGAGAATATGGCTGAGGCGTAGAATTTCAGTTGCTTCCCGACGTCACCGCATAACAGCCAGCTCGGCGTATTTTTGCTCCAGATTTGGTGCGCTGTGTCGGCATCCACATCCATCAACTCCTCCAGCCGCTTCTCAATGAACGCGTCGAGGTGCCGTCGCGGTTCCACCACTGCATCGACAACCGCGCTAACGATTGGTGAAATTGTTTGAAGCAATGAACTCCAGTTTAGTCGCGCAAGCCCGCCACCGTCGCCTTCAGCCTCATCTGGCACCAGCCGTTTTATGAGGCAACGGCAACAGCGAGTAGAGGAAAGCAACAGCGATGTGTGTTCTGAGCACGTTGCCTTGCCGGAAACAATATCTGAGAGCAAGCGCCTGCACAGGGCATCTCTGCTGGACTCACAGTCCACGATCTGAGAAGCGCGCACCATCAAAGAGGAACGCACCCTACTGAGCACCGTATGAATATCGTCCATGGTCTCTGTTCGCACGGTTCCGTCCTGCCCATCCTCGGGCATATTTCGGCCTTTGGCCACCAGATCCTCCTTCACGTGCACAAGAATTTCACACGGACCAATCTGCTCTACATCATCCACCCTCTCCAACTCTAATAATCTCTGTAGTGTATGATCTGCCCTTGTCAATCGCTTCCGCACATCCACCCGATCCGTCAGTGTCACGTACATCAGTCGATCCAGCAGTCCGCATACCACAGACAAGAAATCGCGGCACGCACGCACAGAGGAAGGCCACGACATACACAGTTGCAGATCCAACGCACGGTTCAACTTACCAAGTGTCACCAGGAAGTTGTACTCCAACATCTCCAGCCACCGCTGCACCTCCACATCACCCGCGTGCGCCACGTACCGTTGCAGTACAGCCACAAGATGGCCCTTACACTCAACGAAGCCGCCAGCCACTACCGCACCCATTTCTGGGGAATACGCACGCACGCGTCGCAGGCAACGAGCGGCCGTTGCGGGGATCAGCTCAACAATCCATCGTGCGGCATCGGAACCAAACGAAAACGGAAATATTTGTCGCCTGCCGAGCAAGCATGTCAGCAGCGACAGCCATCGAGCTTGAGGTCCTTGTCCCCCCACGTCACGCTGGCTGTACAGCTCACTCACAATTCCCTCCAACTTCGTTGCGTCTTTCATCAGAAATGTACAATCATCTTCCTGGTTTGGTTCAGTGAGTTGATGTAGGTACAGGTGGACGGCAGTGCGAAGGTCAGCCATGATGGTGGTAAGGTGTGGATGCGAGCGAGTCAGAAAAAGGCCGTGAAAACCTTCGGCCACAGATTTAGAGGAGATCCAAAGCACAATCTCACAACACAACAATTAATGATATAAATGAAATACGAAAATGCTACTCCCTCACTTTACGAAGTAGGTGAAAGGGTAGAAATACTTCCTACCTATAATAACAGTACTAGTCACTAGGAACAGACGATACACGACCAAGGGGGACGGGGTCCCGAGATAGCAAAATGAAGAGTAACGGAAGTCTCACTCAAGAGAAGCGTAGAAAAGAAGAAACGAAGGCGAGGATAGAATTCACCATAGCGACGCAAAAGCAGATTGTCCGTCAGAGATGGAGCACCGCCATGAAACGCTAGGATAGTTTAGTGGGCAATTTTCAAGAATGTTACGTTGACGGCAGTCTGATACGCGTGAGAGGATAGGCGCTGCCCTCCACTTAGATTCCAGTACCAGTGCAATTGTTGTACTCTTGACAAAATAAAGAGAGAAATGAGATAACTGCTGGCGACAGATATAAGAGAGTTTACTATATATAGTTGCGCCTCAACATGTGCCAAAATACAAAAATAATTCAACCTTCATTTGTCAGCCACTTTGCTTCCTGTATCGGAGCAGCAGGGGCACTCTTCTCTTCTCCCCAAAGCTCAACCTCAGTTTCTCGCCCTCACATACGTTCGAAATGTATCGTTGAAGCACTGAGGAGTCAGTTCAAAATAAAGGGGAATAAATGCTTGAGGACGGCAAAGAAAAGGCCATTCTTGAGAAGCTTTTAAATAGGCTGCTTTCACATTCACTGGCATGAACTCGCCTTCTTGGCAAACAGTTATATTTTCCTTGCGGATTCATCTAAGGTATCCTCACGTGAAGAGAAGTTTGGCACTTCTAAAGTTTGGTATCCCAAGCGTTCGTGTCGAGGGCCTTGGGTGGGTGGGTGGTCTCGAGGCAACAATTCGCTAGAGCTTCGCCCTGTCTTAAGCCAGAAGAGCAAGAGATCCATGAAAAAATAAAACAGCATTCGCTTTCTCCTGAACCTGAATAAGGAGACTTCCACACACAGAGACACAGAAAGAGGCAAAGGAATCTCTCACCGGAATTCAGATACATCTGTCGAGTAGTCCATCTGTCGAATAGTCGAACTGTAGAGACGCTTCCGTTACAGTAAGGCTAAAATATAAATCGGTGGTGTGTCATCGGGCATCTCCTCGCTAAATCCATTATCGACATGAAGACGGGTGTTGCAATTGCCGAGCTCATGTTTGACATTGCTCAAAAACCTATCAAGGACAGAATCTCCGCGGATTGGTTTGCCATTCCTGTCGACAGATTTGTTGAAAATAGAAGAATACCAGCCACGACTCTGCTTGTGGCGATACTTGGATGTACTGCCGTCAACGTTGACATTGTTTCCATAAGTATACGATTTGTTATTTCGATCTTTGTAGTTCAATCTGCCCGCCTTGGTTCTTTTCGAAAAATCACACTTTCTGAAGGATTTTATCTCCCTCACCGCCCTCTTAGTAGAGACGTAGAGATCGTACATTTCTCGCAGCTGAATTTTGCTCTTATCTGGCAAATCTGAACAAGATTCCACACAAGAATATATCCAACCACCCACTTTCGATACGACAGTATCCTTGAGATTTGGTTTTAGCATCGTAACTAGCTTCCCTTGGACCCCACAAATCGCAAGCGCATAACACTGCCCACCTGTTGCTACCAATCTGACAATTGTACTTGGTCGAATTCCGATTTTTTCCCCAATCCAGCTATCCCATCCAACCGTATATCTGTGTGTACGATCGATACCCGTGACTGTGACTGAAGTGACTAAACTTAAGAGAGAACCATCCTCCTTCTCGCCATGCGGCAGTGATTTCTCCTCAAACTCCTCCAAACTCGACACTACGTCTGGGGAATCTTCCGCAGCTGGGGGCGGCACAGCTGGGATTTCCGTCTTCGGCAGGGGGGCCTCCTCTTCAGGCTTATCGGGCGGGTCAGCTTCCGGTGGATCCGAGGCATCTGCCGGCTCCCCTCCGTTGCTGTCCTGTTCCTCCTCCGGCACATGTTCCTTCATCCCAGAATCTTCTGCACTGGTGTTACCATCGTCCTGCTGCTCGTCAGGAAGACTCGGCTCCAGGACGCGGCCTACTACATTGTAGCAGTTTCGTAACAGCTGCTCAGTGGGACGGACCACCGCTAACTCAAACTTCTTCCCAACGCAAATGGCAAGGTTTAGTGATTCCTTGTTACAAAATGAAGGAGATATACACTTGTCATCGTGTAGCTGAAGCACTAAGTTGTCCACCAGGTTATCGAAGCTCATGCCTACAGTATCACCCGACGGCAGTGGCAATAGAGCTGATAAGTTGGGTTGCTGGATACCAAACTTGGACGTCAAGTCCGACATTAGTTTCTGACCGACTTTGGCGAAATCTTCTTCCACCTTCTGTGTCACAGCTTTGTACGCAGACGTCATCAAGTTCACCGCAAGAGCATGATCATGATAAATTTGGTCCTGAGAAAGCATAGCATTGGCAGCGCTTAGGCATCCTTTGCACACATCCCGCGCCACAGCCCACTGACTTCCTGCCTTGTCCTCCACGTAGCACTCGCGGACATGGCGCACGAGAGCAGCATGTTTAGTATCTGGCAATTGTTGCTCTGAAGTTACCAATGCTACAAACAATGGTGCCACAATCTTCTTCACCATCAGCCGCTCCACCTCCGATGGGGACATACGCAAATTGCACAGAGTCTCCGCCGCTTTTTGTATTGTGTAGTCCTTCGCACAATTTGTTGCGAAGCGCACGCAGCACTGCGTCGCCTTACTTTGTAATAAGAGCGATCCTCTTGCGCTCATGATCCGTTTCGACACCTTCCAATCTCGCACTTTAGAAATGGCGTTGGAAACTTTCGTGGCCACGCGGCCGATGGTCTTTTCATACAAGCGCGATGACGTTACTTCGGTGATGAGCTGCTTCACCTTATCTGGAAGCTTCACCATCTCCAGCAAATTCATCGCTGCATTCGTCCACTGACCCTGCATCAATGATGATACAGTCTTCAACGCTGTCAGAGCGATCTTCACCTGCGGACACAAAGTTGTGACAAGGTCGCACAAAAAAGGCATCACGTTGTTACGAATAGAATCAGGTAATCTACGCATAACCTTATCCCACTGCCGTCCACACCATTCGACACCCTTCTTCACCATCGAAAAAACAAAGAGAGATCCCCTCTTTACTTTCTCAAACAACCACAAGAAGCACGACTTAGCTCCTGAACACAGGCGACCAAAGAACGACTTCTCCTTCTCCAGCTCTTTCTCCACACGTTGGCAGTGTAGCTGCTTCACCACGGACACATGTTCGTGGCAGCCCACCAGCCACAGCAAATGCATCTCTTCACTGGTACAGGGAAGGAGCTTGTCCACGGGCGCACGAGAGAACGATTTGATTTGATCTCTCCGCAACACACCTACACAAGACAGAATCACACCAGTTAGAAACTCGCACACTGAACCAGCACCAATCGCTTCCTCAATAGTGTGGGCGTAGTCCTCGTCGTGCAGGTGGAGGAAATCCGGATGCACCCACATGTGCGGGCCACTTCCCAACACACCAGCATCCATTGCTCGCCCCGTAACACTGTACAGAATCGAGTTCAGTGGGTCTGCCGCTGAATGTCCATCAGTGGCTCGTTGAGCAATGTACTCCCACATATCCAAAATGGTTCCAAACATCTTAGCATCCTCCAAGGGAATTTCTTCACCCAGCTCCACTGCAAGGTACTCCGCAACCTTCACTGAATCGATTGGCATATAAGAAAGAAGATTGCTGTGCTTCTTCAGGCACTTCAACACCCCCACTAGCTCCGACACATCGGACGGTGTACCCTCACGAATAAAATCTGTCACGGAAAACTGATTGTTGCATGTACCCACAAGGCCCATCGTGTAGCTCTCTAGTCGTTTCGCGAGATCGCAATGATCTTCAGCGCACTCGAGGGAGCCACTTCCACAATTTTTCCCTTTATTAAGAAGTCCACCAACACCCCTCGACAGCTCTTCTAGAGCCACCACACGTTTGCTAAAACATGTCAAACTCCTATACACAGCTTCTCGTAGCACATTCATGCTATCACAACCACCAAAACGCGCGTTTTCAGAAGCCACAAACGCACTATGAAGTGCAAATGTTCCATAGAAGGTGTCCACCTCACT
>JASAON010001299.1:0-10694 GCA_030849065.1 Jaenimonas drosophilae
CAATGGCAGAACTACGCTGTACGCATCAGTCACCGAAGGGGAGAGGAGCATGGCACAGCAAGATACCCGCACAACGTGGCGGTGGATGCGTGCATCACTCGTTCACGCACAAGAGTGTGCGAACCACTACATTGCCAAGAACTGTGCAGCAGCTCTACCTAATCAAGAAACATACGAAAACAAAAAAAAGCCTTCAACACCTCCCAGGAATCTGTCAAGACGCCACGCATGATCATCTCGCATTATCCACGCCTCCACGTACGAGAGAGTGCGGGCAGCCTCGCTCAGTTCCTCGGCAACATATACAGAAACGGATGAAAAAAGAAAGAGAATGCACACCTCCGCTGCTTCCCTTGGGTACGCCACACTCCAGAAAAGATGGATCTAGCTGCCAAAGACAAGTTGGGGGAGCACCGCGCTCCGGGCAATGATGACGATGATGTGTACGCATCAACCAGCAGGAATTATACCTGCACCTCATCGTTGGAGCGGTGGCTGGCCGCACGTGGGATCTCAATGCCATCATCGAGCTCATCCATCGGTGCGGCACACTCGCCCTCTGGGGCTCCCTCTTCACGATCGCAGCCAATGCCGGCAATGTGCAGCTCATCGGGCCTGCGGTAGGCCACGTAGAGGGCTAGCACGATGCCAGCAAGGGTGATGCCCAAGCACACCCACACGAGTGGGAACTCCTTGCCATCGGCCTTGGCCATGCCAATGACGGCAGCAAGTGCGAGGAGAGAAAGCTGAGAGGCAGACATGATGCGTGGAGATGAAGTGATGTGGTTGTGTGGTGAGAAGAGCCACGAGCTGAGAGTGAACCTAGATGACGAAGGGGCTAAGGAGGAGATCAAAGAGTAAAGAAGCAAGCACGAAGGTTCATGTGTTGCGTGTGAAGGGCAGAAATGCAGTTGGAGAGGGGTACTCATACCCCAGATACGCCAGATAGTGAAAGACTCCACTGGAGCATCTACAGTAACTCTACTGGACGAATGGATATNTATGCGTGAACGTCATCGTTTGCACGCATCCAACAATATGCGTCTCTTGCATCAACAAATGCAAGAAATGCGAGAAAAAAAACAGAGTTGTGTTTTCTTCACCAATAGCTTCACTGTCACTGGGGTAACAATCTTCATCATCGTTGTGCATATGAAGGGCAAACACATAAAACAAGAATGAAAAAAAAAACACCAAACATGACAGATTAAGAGGGAGAAAATGGCACGTGGTCAAACAAAAATTCACGAAGAGAACAATAAATGAAACTAGTGTTTGGCGTTTCCTCATGTACGTGAATCCGTCCAAACAAGTCAATGAATATATAACCTGAACTTTCCTTTTCTCCTTATCTACGGTGAGATCTCATTGGTCGTATGTACTGCCACAGCCACAGCCAGCACGTGGTGGTGTACGTGTGTGGAAGACAGAAGAAAAAAAAACAGCATCCGTGGCCTGAAATCTACACTCGTTCATCGTGATTCTTGCGCTCCTCTTCTTCTACGCCATGGAGCACGTTGACGGGTCTCTCCTCCAATTCTTGCATAACATCTGTGGCTCCCGAGGCGTACTCCTCCTCCGGGCGGCGGTAGGCAACGTACACCACAACAAAAATGCCAGCAAGAGTAACTCCCAGACACACCCACACGAGTGGGAACTCATCTGCCTCGGCCTTGGCCACAGCCATGAAGGCAGACAGAGCAAGTACAACCAAGGAAGTGGTGCGCATTGTGCCAAAGATGAAGGTGCGAGAGTGTGTGGGAGTAAGTCAGTCTAAGTCAGAAAGACGAAAAGGTGATGAAAATGAAGGAAGAAAGTGTAGAAGGTGAGCAACACATTCATCGTGAAGCTGTGCAGTAGCAGCCTCCATCATGAGTTACGTTTTCATCAATGAACCGTCAGCCACCCATGGTATTCGAGCACAACAAAGAATTTGTAGAAGTGTGGTGCACATAGAGAAAAAATTGATCCAACCCAACCACACATATGTGCTTATTACACCACATGCCAACACCGTCTGCATCGGGCTCAGCACCGTCATTCATGTAGTAGTCCATCGCATTGCACAACACAGCGATGATGTTCTTCCGAATGAGCGGATCGTGAGAGATGAAATGAGAAAGGGATAGGAAGAGAGAGAGCAAACATATTTACGAAAAAAAAAAGGCCATTGATGTCGGAGACGGCACGGCTTCTGCTGAAAAAAAAAACCCGAAAAAGAACGACCTTGGCTCCCACTGCCATGCATCCGCAACATGATGTACAACAAACACGGAATGCACCAACTGTGATGATGTTGGGCCACACAGAAGAAAAGCAAAAGAGGGGCAACATGAAGAAAGAAAGGAAAAAAAACACAAGATGGTGGCTGCGACTGCAAATATAATCCATGAATTCATCACCCCACACGAACAGGTGTTTGCCTACACATGATCCGCGGTCCTCTGGCTGTTGTTGTGGCTGTTGTCGGGATTAGAATCATCAAGAACGTTCGGGCAGCGCTCTTCGGGGTCGTGGCTGACGCCAATCTTAATGGGCACGTGAACCTCTTCCGGCCGGCGGTAGGCAACGTAGAGGGTCATTAGGATGCCAACAATGGTGATACCAAGACAGGCAAAGACCAACACTTGCTCCCCGCCATGTTGGGCGTTGGCAATGTCCATGAAGGCAGCAAGTGCCAAGAGAGTGAGCGATGTCGTTGTCATGATGCACAGGTGCGCAGTTGAATGATGTTGTTGGTGAAAGTCGCGAAGAAAGCTTTGACGGAGATGGGCAATCTGCCAGAAAACCAATAAGAAGAAGAAGAAGAAGAAAAACAGCACTTGCTGATGTAGGTAGCATCAAGACAGACACAGAGAGTTTGGAGATGCATGGCAGCATGCGCAGTGTTGCAGTTGCTGTATTCATTCATGTTGTGCGAGGAGAAATCAAGAAGATAAAGAAGGAATGCGTCATTGTGCTCCACTCTTGGTAGGCACACAGCGAAAACATGGGCTAACAAAACCCCAAACACCATACTACGTGTGTTTCATGGAATGGCAAGGACGCCTACAGACATCAACGCACACTTCACTTGATGTTGTTATGAGTGCAAGAGGTGCCGCAACAAAGTATGTGGTCATCACTCGTATAAACGGGGTGGCACACCAAACATCATCATCAACACAACAACACTACATGTACATCGGTACGCAAACAGGCAAAATAGAACCACAACGAAGATCGGCGTAGCAGCACGTCAGAGAAGCAAACAAGACTCTCAACTGCCTCGCAGAATGATTTAAGGGTAAGGTACACGCACTTATGTTTATAGACGCGCCACGACACCATGTGTGTGTGCGTTGCGGGCAAAAAACAAAAAATGAAAGAGACACAAAAAAAAAAGAACAAAAAAAAACTGGCCTTACGTCCTGCAACGAATGCCATCATCACACACCCAACCAATGACTCGTGGATGGCAATCGATGGCAACAATCGAGGAGCAACTGCGACATTAAACCCTCATCGCCGTACACCTCCTTCACCATGCACTCCAGTCTCTGTTTCAGTGAATTCAGGGCAGGTGTTGTGGCATCTACATGAAGGAACATCTTTACACGCAAAAGAAGCAGGCCAAACATGAGAAGCAGACTCTCCTCATCCTTTAGCCCGCTCTGCAACATCCTACTTTTCACGAAGTAGGTGCTGTCGTGGGAGTCTGTGCATGGAAACAACGCCGTGTTGATGTCTTGGTACGCGTGCAACTCATCCTCTTCACTTTGCTTGGTGCTGGTTAGAATCTTCCTCACGACCTTTGTTGTGTTGCCGATGGATTCAGCACGTGCACGACCTACAAGGCTACCATGTGTCTTGATAATGCTATGATGGTGGTTCTCTGGCCTAAATTCATTGGGTACACCTCCTGTGTTGTGTGCGCATGCATCCACGCCATCCATCTTCATGTTGGCCACGAAGGACGCCACATGGCCCACGAACATGGTCGGCAATACATTACCCATGATCTCTGTTGGCGCATAGCGCAACGATGCCTCCTCACCAGCCACGAGAAGCGTCATAACATTATCCTGTGCCGCGCCATCGCTCATCTTGATTGCCAGCGTTAACGTCTGTTCCTCTGGTGCATGAAACCTCCTGGTGGGGCCGCCATGTGTAGATGCACCACCACCACCACCTCCCAACGAATCCAGCGTGCTGCAGCTCCCACCGCCTCTCATCAAAGATCCATCTGCATCTGCTGTGTTCTCATCATTCATCATGGCAATCGCCTGGCCAATCCATCCTTTCACTTGCATATTGAAGAAGCTGCCCGTACGTTTGCACGCCATGAGAAGAAGCTGCCGCATCATCACGACTGAGCGCTCGTGCACCTGATGAATCTTACACATGTGAAGATGCCGCATCGCTGACAGCCGTGCAACAGACGTCAAAGGTGGCAGCGATGTTGGCAGGCATGAGGTCGCCTTCATCCACTCGTGCTGCTCATCATCACTCATCGCATCCGCAGATTCTCGCAGGATGGCATTCGCATGAGTGCCCTCCTCCAGCAACATCATGCCGTACTGCATCAATGTGCATGTGTTGTAGCGGCACAGTACCTGCTGCAGGCCCACCAGCACCTGCTGAATGCGCATCTCCCTCCCTTGAAGAACATGAAGAGATGCAGAGCTTCGTCGCCGCCACTCATACCCCTCCGCGGGAAACGTTGGGTGTTGAGGTGCTTCCTCACTCTTCATCATCACCTTCAACCACAACAACCCACGTTGCAAGCGTTGCTCAATCAGTTCCAACAGTTCATGAGCGCATACGGTGATGAGGTGCCAGTAGTGAAGCGCTCGCTCTTCGTACCTCGCACGTGTGTAGGCCATCGCCACATCCGCAACAAGACGAAGATAGTCAAGCTTTGGCAGCAACTCTGCCTCAGATACGTTGAGCTCCACACACATGGAGGAGCTTCCGCAGGCGGCACGGGTACATGTTGTTGAGGCGGGGTTCGTGCGCCAACACCAGCACTCCGCCAAACTCCTCCGTGCATCGCATGTTGATGATAGCTGCGCTTCCGCCATCTTCTCCTCCTCTGGAGGCTGGCATCCAGCAGCGCCACGGAGCTCCTTCCAAAACGCACAACCAGAGTGGCTCTCCATCGCTGTATCGAAGAGATGGTCTGCGTAAGTGAAGCGGCCAGCCGCCAATGCGGCAACGCCCATGGAAAACTCCGTCGGATGCTGCAACACCTCATCTGTCGCACCACAACAGCTGCATTGGCCCATGGGCTCTAACTAAGGTTCCTTGTCTGGGGAAGCAAAGAAAAAAAACACGAAGAAGACGTACACATAATGCCAGAAAGGATGTAGGCACACAACGCCCACCACGCTCATCATCCACTACACGTACTTGTTGTTGTTGGCATGGGTGAAGGGAAGCTCCTCATCCCATTGCATCTATGGCAGCCCAGCACCGACACATTGCAGATCTAAAATCCTCTGCAAGAGGGGCACATAGCCGGGCATTGTCACGTGCTCGTGCATGGAGATGGAGAGAGAGAGAGGCCTCCTACACACGGGCAAACATGAGCGTCATGCGCTTCCGTTTGGCGAGATACGCCGCCATCTCCTTGAAGGTGGTGAAGGAGCGGCCATCCACTTTTGCGATGCGCCATGGACGGTTGCGCTGCGCATAAAAGAGGCGCGCGAAGGGATGCGTGGTGGCACTCGATGGCGATCCGTCAACGGAAGGCGGCAGCGCCTGCAACACCGGGTGGGCGGAGTGTGGGTCCACGGAGAGCTGCAGGCCCCACGAGAAGTTTGTGGAAGGGCGCTCAAACTTCATATCGTCGTTGGTGATGGCGGTGAGACGCACATCGTGCTGAAAGAGGCACGGCACCGGTGCAGCATCCTTCGCCACACCATCCTCATCCACGGCAGGAGCCTCCTCCACCTGCTCGTCCGTCGTGGCGGGCACCACGTCCATCACCTTCTGCTCCTCCTCCATTTCCACGTGTGTATCTGCCATCGTTGTTGTTGTTGTTGGCGCAGCCATCTTCTTCTCGGGAAGAACGGCGGGCTCCTTTATCACCTCCACCTCCTCCGCCGTCAAGGGCCGCAGCGTTGCTGAACGCGAAGTTGAGCGAGCCGCCATCATCATCTCCACATCTACATTCTCCTCCTCTTGCACCGTTGTGTGTGGGATGGCGGCGGTTGTGGTGGCCCCAACGACACCATGGGAAGGCGGCAGCACCACGAGCTCCAGCAGTACCGTCTCGGCCTGCATCGCCAACGCCACTCCCTGCGCGGGTGAGCGCACCTCGATCCCATTCACGGCCAGTAACTTAAGCCGATCTCCATAGGCACGCATGTATATCTCTGCCTCCTCACTCATGCTGCACGCCTGTGGCGGGGACCAGCGGAGCTCTGAATCCAACGCGAAGCTCCACTTCACCGCCTCCGTCTGCCGTCGATGCATCCGCAGATACGCTCGCTGGCCCGATGCGGCTTCACCACCTTGAAAAGGAACGGCGAAGCTCAGTTGAAGAGGATAGCGCTGCCACTCCGTCGTCCACGCGGGTGAGTGCGCGGAGAGCCTGAGTGTGGTGGCGCTGGTACTCCCCACACGCTGCATCTCCTGTGCAAGCCACGCCGTATCTGTCTCGAATGATGATGATGATGACGATGATGATGGCGGTCGGAGGGATTTGCCATTGATGCTGTGGATGGTAGCGCCACTACGGCTCATGTTAAGAAGGCGATGGAGCTCCTTTGCCTCGGGCCGAAGACGCATCGCCACGTCAATGCCAACGAGCTGGCCCCGTGCGTTGAAGAGCATCCCCCATGGCACCTCGGGCGAGGATCGATGCAGCTCAAAGGAGAGAAGCCCCGCCTCCTCCTGTATGGCGAGGTGCCTCACCGTCGTGAGAGAGATGGGCGGGAGTGCCGTGCCGTTGGTAACGAGCAGCACCACGTCGCCCAGCTGGTAAAAGTAGGTCGCCACGCATGGCAGGAGGACGGCCAGCTCACCCTGGGCAAGTGGGAAGAGGCTCAGGATGCGGTTGAAGCTCTCCACCACATCACGTAGCAAGGTGTCGGTGACGAGCAACGCCGCGCAGGCCGTCTTCTCCGCGCGTGGAAGGGCGAGCTCCTCATCCAGTTGGCGTCGAAGCTGTGTCAGGATGAGCTCCACACGCAGCTTCACACTCACGTAGCTCAGGACGTAGAGCGATTCCAGCATCTCCTCTGGAGATACGGAGCGAGACGATAGCAATTCATCAAAGATGGCAGCGTTGCGATCCGCGACAGAAACATCCACCGCCACCGGCCCGCACGCCAACGAGGAAGAGATGGCGCTACGGACTAAACGCATCAACTGCGTGAGTGCCACACGTGGAGTAACTGCACGACGCTCCACTAGCGCGCTGAGCTTCGTCAAGCCCTCCATCACAGTGGCCATTCGTTGCGCCAGTTGTTTGGCGTAGGTGTGTGGCGGGGCACGTGATGGATCATAAATGTAGTTTGAGATGGGCTCTGCATCCACCTGCTGCAGATGCTCCAGGGTCTGGAGAAACCGCGCTGAGCGCGGAGATGCCATTGTTGTTGTAGTTGTTGTTGTTTTGTTGTTGCTCATGTATGTATGTATGTTTGTGTGTGTGTGTGTGTGTGTGTGTTCGAGAGAGACAACGAGGTGCGATTCTTCGTCTCTATTCACGAGCCTACCACAGCTATCCACAGGAACACCAGCAATTCACCTAATTACAAGACAAATGAAGAAGAAGAAGAAGAAGCATCAGTTGCGTATGGATGAGTGCAGTGGAGGGTGGGAGACTTCGTCACGTGATGGAGAAGTAGGTGCTGCATCTTATGGCGTGGTCGGGATGGAGTAAATGTGCAGTATCACTCCTGCAACGATGATGATGAAGATGATGTTAGGCATCGTAGCAGGTTCATCGCGAAGTCCTTTTTTTCTTTTGTGTTTTGGCGATGCTGGAGAGTTGGCGTGAAGCACATCTACACTTCTTGTGCCCATCAGAAGCTGAGAACATCGCCAACCACCCCATCCACATCTTGTGTTGCCGCAACGGTACGCTTTGGTCGCTCAAACCAACGATCAACGTCATCGGCGAATGCATAGCGCTGCGCGGGAGATGCAGGACTGGATGGAGCAGAGGTGGCGCGTGGCGTCGTGACGCGTGCCGCCAACATCTCCGTCGATGCTGCACGATGAACTGCGTGCGTGCCATCATTCACTCGACGACGGCGTCTGTAGCTCCGTCGTGTGGAGCCAGCCTCCACCTCTCCTTCATTCGTCACCGTCAGCCACGCTTTCCGAGTGGGCGGCACCTCTGTGTGTGTTGATGGTGCGGCAACAGCGACGAGATCCTCAACAACCATCCTGTTGCGCTGCAAAGGTGGTCGGCCACGGCCTCGTCGTGGGGCACCAACTTGATGCTCCACACTGCTGCCGATGGGCGCGTTTCTGGCCTTGCTTGGCCGGCCGCGCCGTCGTAGCGGCATCTCCTCCACCACCACGAAGTGTTCGGCCTCGGTCTGTGTGTGCTCCTCATCCATGTGTTGTGTGCCGTGATGCTTCATGGATAGCATTAATGAAAACATTCGGCATGGGTGCATCCAGTCGTGGAGCGTATCGGCGGGGAGCTCATCCACCGGCATGCCGTTGATGCTCAGCAAGCGAAGATTATCCGACGCAGGCACACGCCCGCCGGGGAAGATGGCGCCGAGCACCGCCGATTGTTCGGCCATGTCTGTGGGAATCCTGCGCAACATCCAACGTTCTTCATGACGGCTGAGTTTAAAGCCACCGACATCATCGTTGTTGGCGTCTGTCGTGGAGGTTGACGGGAGCGAGGTCAAGGTGATGAGAGAGGTGCTCGGAGAGCCGACGTCGCTCAGGACGGCGGTGACGTGGCGCCGTGGTCCACGCCACAGCAACATTCGTCGCATGATGAAGTACAAGAAGTGTGTTGTTGTTGTTGTTGTTGTTGTTGTTATGTGAATATGTGAGGGAGGCCACCTCACTTCTTTGGATAGGTCCGTGTGGCTCGCACACGTTGCCTTCTATGTGTAGGTAGGGCACTCACTCACCTCTTCTTCTATATGTGTTTCTCTACGCTTCACGAAGTCGCAACAAACGACGTCTTACGTGTGTGTGTGTGTGTGTGTGAATGAAGAAGGAAGAAAAATCAGTGAGATGCATGTGCATCCAGCAGCATGGCCCTCTTCTCACAGCCAAAGGCGTAAGATGATGCGAGGTATCAACGCGCCAACACGCCGTCCGCACTGACAATGACCAACGACGGTGGAAAAAAAAAAGCTTATGTGTGCATTGCCTAACTGTGAGGTGTATGTGTACGTGTGTGTGTGTGTGTGTGTCGCTGAGGAGCTATGGTGAGATGGAGCACAACCCCATCGGCATGTTCTTCAGTGGATCAGCACAGTCCATCCAACGATGATGATGCGCCCATCTCATGCATCGGTGTTTTCTATGGTGTCATTGTTTGTTGTTGTAGTTATATTTCATGCACCTGGTCACCTCACTTGGGAAGCGCACGCAGCGCAAGACGCACGTTGATGGACTTCTTCAGCATCTCCAGCGTTTGCGCCTTCTGCCGCTTATCCAGCAGGGTGAGATCCTTGCCGTTGATGCTATCGATCGCCCAACGTCCACGACCATCCGCGTCGGGTTTCAGCGCGCGTGTGAAGGGGTGCTTGCGTGCGGCGGCACTCATTGGAGGCAGACGTGTGAGGAGTATATCTGAGCCACTGAAGGCAATGAGCATCTCCCACGGCGTCTCCACTCCAGGTCTCGTCATCTCAATCGTTGTGCCATCAAACTTCTCCACGCAAATGGAGTTGTTGAAGCGGAGAGGTGCGGCCTCCATCAGCTGCGCCAACGGCACACGTCGTGGCTCTTCCTCCTCCTCCCCCACCTCCATGGTGTTGTTGTTGTCTGCATCAGCGGCATCATCCGTCGTGGCCTTCGTCGTGTTCTTGTTGGATTGGATCTCAGCAAAGGCGAGCTCCGCCGCACTCGCGCGGGGAGGCAAGACCGATGCTTCCTCCTCCATCTCCGCTGCTGCCACATCAGCATCACCATCATCTGCCTTCGCTACCTTTGTCGGGCGACGTCCACGCTTGGCGGGTTTCTCCGCCGCCTTTTTCGGCGCGCCACGTTTGCGCTTGCCTTTCTCATCGGGCATCATCTCTGCCGCCGCGCCTGCCTCCTCGGCCAACGCCGTCGTGGTGGTGGCTGACGGCGTTGCGTTGAAGAAGTCATGAATGATGGAATCGATGGCGCCACTGGGTTCTGCCGGTGACGCATGAGGCAGCTTGCCGCCTTCTTCGTCGTCCCCCTCCTCCACGACGGGAGTTGAAGCACCAGCATCATCATCATCCAGCACGGTGGAAGTTGGTGCATCATCGTCGGCATCCAACTTTGCCCAGTCGTTGCCCTCCATCACCTCCTTCGTTGCATCCTTCTCAGCACCATCATCATCATGAATCTCCTGCATGACATCATCAAAATCCACATCATCATCATCGAACTGGAGTTGTGTGTGTTGCACATCCTCTTGTTGCGTGATGGCCGCGGTTTCTTCTTCATCACCATGTGCCTCAATCGGTGCCACCACCTCCTCCTCCTCCTCCACAGGATCCATCGCAACTGCCGCTGGCGCGCCATCAACCTCC
>JASAON010001300.1:0-10741 GCA_030849065.1 Jaenimonas drosophilae
GGTTTTTCGCTACCGTGACATTCCTTTTGTGTTCTTGGGTGCCTTTCTTGGCTATCACAGCGATGTGACGTGTGCGGTGGAGGGTGTGTCAATGGTGCCAACACTGGTGCCAAGGGAGCGTATCTGCTACTGCCCGTATTCCCTGCTTCTATGGATGAATCGCCTCTTTGGCATGGAGATGGTGAAGGAGGGGGATGTTGTGGTGGTGAAGATTCATGATCACCTTTTTGTGTGCAAGCGCGTAGTGAAGCTCTCGACTGACGCACATGTGGCAGAGGAGTGGGGTGAGGAGCACTATGAACGGGTGATACCGGCCTACTACCCACCTGCTGAGGATGATGGCAGCATTGCCTCCCCTGGATCTGCGTTGGAGTTTTCGGATGAGCAGCGTACCTTGGCTGAGACGTCGATGAGGGCATCACGCTCCACCGATTGGGATACGTGCGTTGATCGAGTCCAGAAGCCATCGGCGTGGATGTGGCTCGAGGGTGATAATAAGGCGCACAGCTTTGATTCACGCAACTGCGGGGCCGTACCCGTTGAGTGTCTGCGCGGGAAGGTACTCTCCGTGCTGTGGCCCAAACCACGTTTGTTGGGGGGCCCTCCACACTAGTCATCACAACAAGAGTAAATTGTACCCCATGTCTTTGTGTGACGGTCGTTGCATGGTGTAGTGAGTCTGGTCATTTTCCTATCTTTCCTGTGTTTGTTTCGTGTGTGTGTGTGTGTGTGTGTTTGTGTCTTGTTAGTGAAGACTACAGAAGTTGCCACTTTAGACCCCCCAACAACAAACAAGTCTTCGTCGTGAGATGGGCTCCCCAGCTCGACCGACGAGCCCGGGTGAGCGGTATGAACGACCCAGCCCACGCCACGGCCAGCGTGCGGCAACGGCGAGTAGCTCCACCTCACGGCTTCCCACGATATCCGTCATCAACCGCCAAGCCCCTCCGCAGGCCTCCACCCGCGATGGAGGTGCAGTGGTGCCCTTCAATTCCAGTCGCCGTGGCTCTCTGCACACAGAGGACCAGCCCGTTGTGATCTCCACGCGTCGAGTGTGCCCAACCTGCATGCGGCCCTTTGGCACCGACCAAGAACACTACGGCTACTTCTCTGACGAGCCCCGTCCCGACTTCACTCCACAATACTTTCGATCACTGCCACTCCTCCCCAATGTGGCAACGCTGGCAATCCAAGATCACGACGCGACGCACACCACCACCACCTCAGCAACAACGGCTGAGCCACCAAGGATGCGGCACACCGCGCGACCTTCCCCTCGTCGCACCGATGTGGTGGAGGAGGATCCAGGGCACGGGGCCATGGGGCCGCCCATTTGCACCTACGTGAGCCCCACAGGCCTCCTCCCAAGCCATGCGCAGGCGTGGGAAACGGTGCGCTGCCGAAATGACGAGGATAATGAGGAAGAGGAAGCGATGCGCCGGCAGAGTCGGGCATCCACTCAAAGCGATGGCAGGTCACGTGAGGCCACACAACGCAGCAATGAAGAACGTACGCCAAGCCCGAAGCCACCCACGGACTTTGGCATGCAGGGCTACTACAAGCGCTACTTCCTCGAGGTGCAGAAACTCGGCAGTGGCAGCTTTGGTGGGGTGTACCTCTGCCAACACATCATGGAAGGTGTTCCTCTCGGCACCTTCGCCCTCAAGAAGATACCTGTTGGTGATAACCCAACCTATCTGCAGAACGTCCTGCGTGAGGTGCGCATTCTGGAAGAGGTGAAGCGCCACCCCAACGTGGTAGAATACAACCACAGCTGGGTGGAAGAGGCACAGCTCGCCGACTTTGGCCCGCCGGTGCGCTGCCTCTTCATTTTGATGGAGTACGCCTCGGAGGGATCACTGGATGCCTACCTGGAACGTCAAGGGTCATCTCTCTCCACGATTGCGGTGTGGTACTTTTTTCTCAGCGCCGTCGCCGGCACCGCACACTTGCATGAGAAGGCCATCCTGCATCGCGACCTGAAGCCACAAAACCTGTTGCTGAGTGGGCCGGCCGGAAAACCTCCGCGGGTGTTGGTCAGCGACTTTGGCACCGCCGCGGTGTTGGATGAGGTGGGCTACGAACGCAGCGGAGGCACCGGTACGCTCGAGTACATGGCGCCGGAGCTGCTGGAGTGCGACCCCTCCGTCACGATGGAGCGGTACGTCAACCGCCACACGATGGCCTCCGATGTGTGGTCATTGGGCATGATCCTCTACTTCCTCGCCTGTGATGGCAGCCTCCCCCAACGGCGGCCCGATGGCTCGGTGGTGGTGGATGTTGCGGCGGCAAGCAGCATTCCTCGCCCGCGGGAGATGGTGGAGCTCATCCGCGCCATGCTCCAGCGTGATCCCAAACGGCGCCCATCTTGTCATGACATCATCAACTCCACCGTCGCTCAGACCATTTTGCGCAGCTTCAATAAGTCAGCCATGACGGAGGAAGATCTCCTTCCCCCCTCTCTCCATAACCGCAGTGGGCCGACGGTGCCGCCCTACAGCAGCGCAGCACCTGCCCCAAGCAAGATGCCGCCATCGATTGCGATGCCGCAGATAGCCTTGGAAGATAAGCTCGAGAGTAGCCGCGTGGAGCTCCTGAATACCACCGTCGTGGATGACCCGCTGTTGCTGCAGTACATGCGCCAAAACGGTCATGGATCACCAAACCGCGTGCAAGCACCAGACGACTCACCAACGGGCTTCCAGGGCGGGCGCCTCTTTCCCAAGCGCCACCGCATCTCATCACCGACCCCGTCGCTCCATCTCAGCCTTCAACGGCCACGGATGGTTGATGGTGCCTGCCAGACCGACCCCGTGAGATTTGCGGAGTAGCACACTCCTCCTCATACTCATCTTCCTCATTCACGTTTTTGGTTTGCTTGTGTATGGTTTTGCCTGTATGTATGTTGTGATGGTGTCAGTGGGGGTCACCGGTTCATACAAGCATCTCCGCCGATGAGGGCAGCCACGGCTCCATACACGACCAATGATTCAGCCACGATGATGGTGGTGCATCTAGGCGTGCATCATCCTGCTTCCACCTACTCGCGCTCTTCTCTTCACTCCGCATCATCTGTTTCATGGTTAGGCTGTGTTGTAGTGATTATTGTCAGCGCATAGTAGGTACATCGTAGAAGCGTAGATAGAAGAAGAAGAAACACAAGATTGCTTCACGTCGTTCCATGAAACTGATTCGTGGAGGATTGGTCGTGAGTGGGTTGTGGGCGGGTGGGTATGCCTACTACATCAGCAAGATCACCGCCGACGTAGAGGCTGTTCCGGCGACGGCGGTATCAGCCTACTGCCGAGCCAAGGGCCTTCACAGCAGCACAGAGGAGCATATGTGGCCGTCTGTGCAGGCCTACCGCTCACGGGCCAGTTTGCCATCGAATGAGGCCGTCGATGATGTCTTTGGTGGCCGCTATCTCAACAACAACGCAGCGCACCTTCAATCCGACGGAAAGAAGGCGGCGGCGCTCATGTCAATGCTGCATCCGTCGCAGCGTGATGAGATGGGGGCCCACTACGCCCTCCACGCACTCAGCTCCACCAGCCCACTTCGCCGCCACCGCGCGTGGGGTGTGCTGGGCGAGACGTACCGCCTCAGTGATGTTTATCACTTCCTTCAGCAACACAACGTAGGCTTCTTCCGTCGGGTGCGTAGTGGGGCGGCCAGGGAGGAGGGCGTGGAGGTGAAGCATGTGCGTGTGTGCCGAAGCTCCGAGCTGAAGAAGATAGTTCTTGGCGAGCATGGATGCGATGCTGTCATCATACCCAAGAAGCGCGAGGCGGTGTTGGCGGTGTCAAGACGCTTTCTCTTTGGCGTCTCACTGAGTGAGCAGACGGACCAGGAACATAACCCACGCGCACTGCACCTTAACTTGTACTCCGTCGTTGAGAAGCCACAACAGGTGCCGCTGCCGAAGATGCTCCCCGAACAGCTGGCAACACAGGCGGAGATGTTGGTGGAGCGGGCGCAGTATTGGGCCCTTGATTGGTACACCAAGTGGCTTGCTGCCAATGTAGCCAAATCGCTCCAGCATCTCTAATATGGATGTTGATGATGATGACGATGATGATGGTTTCGTGTGTTCCTTCATACATACACAGGCACATGTGTGTAACCGCCGCCATCACCTCTTTCTTGTGTGTTTTTCTCCGCTCCTTCTCGTTTTTTCATGTTCTCCTTCCCCTCCTGTTGGTGGGATCGTCTTCTTCCTACGTTTTGTTGGCCACACACACCCACACACGCATACCACCTACACTCGTCTTGCTCTGCAGCGTGTGGCCCGTAGAATCATGTGCGCGCGTGCTCCACCCCCGATGACCTCGATCTTTTTCTCCCGTTGTTGCCGTGATGAGGTAGCGCGCTCACTATCGTTCTGAATTTTTTTTCCTCATGTGGGTATCCCATCCACGCATCACCTCCTCCTCACAACGCTGATTTTCTGTGTGCATCCATGAGCTTCTACATCTACATGTTGTGTTTGCACCATCATCCTCATTCCTTCTTCTCCTTCGCTGCCAGAGTGCCATTGTGTGGGTAGGATGGCCTACTCCTTTGCTGGCTATCATACCAACATGTCAGCCGCATCACCCACCACACAACAGCATGGTTCCATGTTGTTGGTCTTGATGGATCTCATCTACGCCGACATTGTTGCACGCGATCGGTGTTGCCGACGTATGGCGGATGCGCTGATCAGTGATATAACCAACCCGCTCAAGGCGTGGGTGATGGAGCGAAAGAGTGGCCTCTCCATCTACGTGGAGCGGTCCATTGAGATATACTGCATCCGGAGTTTGTTATTCCGCGCGCCCGATGTGCTGCGACGATCGCGCAGCGTGTGTAATGCACTGCGTTCAGCCCTGGAGAAGTTAGTGAAGGATCTGGATGATGAGCTACGCACCACCATTCACAACGTGATGCGGGATGTGAAGCTGCTTCACGCACATCTTGAGACGAAGCGATTTGCCGATGTGCTCGACGCCCTCGGAGATATTATTGTTGGATTCATGAGCTTGGCCGCGGAGGAGTGCGAGGCGCGCGCGGAGAGGATGGAGGTGGTGGATGAGCACATGATGCAGCGCGTCAACCGTTTTCGGTTGGCCAAGTCGGCATATCGAAGGAAGATGAAACGCGCACGTGAGGAGGATTGCGATGTGGATGTAGCGGAGCTCATGTTTGGTGGGCCGAGCCCGTCGAAGCGCAACGACGTGGTTTCCAAGGAATCTTCATCATCTCACTCGCCACAGCCAACACCACCACCACCACCACCTGCACAAATTCTTGCAGATGAAGTGCATGTTGAGCATGTTGAGGATGATGTTGCCACGACTGCAGAAGCTACCGCGTCACCGCCTGACAACACGCAGGCCACCGACGCATCCCAGGAGGAGTTGAGCTCCATCGTGGTTGATCCATCCACGTCGTTGGAGGTGGCACCAACTCAGCCAACGACACGGCGCGTGATGATTGCCTCCACGGAAGCCAGTGTCTGTGCCTTTATGAACGCCACACTGGCCAAGAATCCCTACCAACAACAACAACAACAACAACAACGTACTTCAACGGAAGCGGATCGACGAGAGGTCGGCAACTGCATTGGTCAGAATGAGGTGGTGGCGCGCAGCTATTTCCTTTGTCACCGCTCCAACCGGTACGAGTCCTGCGCTGCACGCGGATTCTTCCTGTGATGTGGGTGGATAGAACACATCAAGCGTACAAAACATGTCTCACGTGTTGTGTGCCTATATCACTGTGTGTGTGTGTGTGTGGTGAGCACGCACACTCCTCCTCTTGATGGTGTACCATGTTGTTGTATGTACCTGCTTCTCCTCTTCATTTTTTTTCATTCATGTACGCGTGAAGAAGATGATCTCATTGGGGGAATACTCACGCCAGCTTCATCACTTCGCCACGACAGAGGTGGAGGATCATCTTGTGCGTAGTGTGTTTGCCCCACTCGGGCTCGATACACAACCATCGTCGAGCAGCGCCGCGCGCTCCGTCTACGCCCACATTTTTTGCCTCCCGCCGTGGTCAACGAACGTGCGCGGAACCGGCCACAACATCGCCGCCACCGCTGCGGAGCACGTCGGAGATCATCACACATCATCATGCTTGAGTCAGTACTCCATCCGCACGCTGGATGAGATTGGTCTTCCATTCTGCCTCTCCATCTGCCCAACTACCTTCACTGATGATGATGATGATGATGATGATGGCATTACCACCATCGTCGTCGTCAATTGTGGTTGTGCCGAGGCGGTGTTGCGCGGAAGTGATGTATTTGCTCCAGGCATCATCACCGCCAACAGAAAATTTGGTGTTGGTGAACGGGTTCGTCTCGCTGTGCTCGTGGAGGTGGCGGATGCATCAACGCCATCAGCAACTTCATCATCTGCTCCGCGCAACACCTTCGCAAGGGGCTCCTCCTTGCCCGATGAGCTCTATTCGCGCTCCAACGCTGAATGTGTTGGTGCCCACACCTCCCAGCATCTCGTGTGCATTGGTGAGGGCACAGCGATGATGGAGTGGCGTGCGGTGATGAAAACGGGTGCGCGCGGGGTGGCGGTTTGCTCCGCGAGGACCCCACGACGTCAGCCGTCGCGTGCGTTGATGGATGAGTGGTGGAGAGATGCGCAACATGCCTTCTTCCTCCAAAACTTCTCCAGCATGATTCCCGTCATGTTGTTGGCCAGCAGGATGAGGCGGAGCACCAACGATGGATCATCACAACGCACCCCACTTCGTTTGCTGGACCTCTGCGGTGCCCCGGGAGGCAAGTCAAGCCTCTTGTTGTCTCTGATGATGAATCATGATGATGATGATGATAATGATGATGATGCTCCACCTCACTTGATTGTGTGTGAGCGCAGCCACACACGTCATCGGCAGATGCAGCAGTTGATGGCGGAGCACTTCCCATTTGCCACGAATGAGCTTACCACGCGCTGCGTGGATGCCAACGCACTGGTGTCGGAGGAGCACCGCTATCACGGCATCGTGTTGGATCCTCCATGTACGGGTTTGGGCCTTCGGCCGAAGCTGCTGCCACATCCTCACTCACTGACCTCCATCACCACCGCCGCGGATTATCAACGACGTTTGTTTCACACCTCGGTGGAGCTCCTCGACCACACTCCCGGTGTGCCACGTGTGATTGCGTACAGCACATGCACCATCACCATGGAGGAGAATGAGGCCAACGTACTCTTCTTCTTAAAGACGTACGCACACCTCCGACTTGCTCGGGCATCCACGCCGGAGGAGGTGCGGTTGTGCTCCATGAGCGAAGGAGTGGGTGGTGCTCCTTCGCATCTTCTCGCGGCGGAGATGATGGAGCTCCAACGCAACAAGGAGGCCGCGTTGGGTATCACCGATGCGCACGCACCGCTTCTTGTGTTGCGGCTCATGCCACCGACCAACGCCTCCACCTCCGCTCATGAAGATGGCGTGGGATTCTTCGTGGCTGTGTTTCTGCACACATGACGATGTACCTGGGATGCATCTCCACAGAACATACATCAAATATCATGACAAACGAACCTATTCTTGTGTGTATGTGATGATCCATGTTAGCCATCTCCACGATAACAAACATCATCACCCTCTCCCGATGTGTTCTGTACTCTAGCGACGTGCCGTGCTTCCATTTTAGCAACAACAACAACACACGCACGTTCTGCATATTTGCACTGCACTGCACCTCAACGCATGCATCTCAGCCAATGAGTGGCCCCTTTCAGTGCCTGGTGGAGATGGCGGCGGACTATCTCGGGCACCTCTTGTTAGAGGAGGATGTGCTCCAGCCCTTTGTTCTGTACGAACAACAACAACAACCGCACACACACTCTTATACGGATGAAGTGGATGAGCTTCCGTCCATCTCCATCTTGACCCCGCCGACACCCGAGCCGTGCATCTTCTCACGTTGTTTGGCCATCCCCGACGAGCTGCGCGGCATGGTCCCTTCATCCTGCGAGCGCATCACCGTTGAGCTCCACGCACACGACTATCAGCATCCCGTGGCACAAATGTTCTGCGTCCCGCTCTTCTTTCTTGTGGGTGGCACAGACAGCCAACACGCCAACACACCGAGTGAGTGCCACCATCTCCTCTCCATCTTGACCACCGCCGTTTCCTCTCTTCAGGCGTCGCACCGCATCACCATCAACGTGCGCGATGCGATGGACCCGTACTCCATCTTGGCATCGCCCTACACATTTCATTGTGGTTGTGCGCCGTGCTTTGCCCCTGTCGGGGAGGCGGCGGAACAAATCTTCACGGGCCTCTCCCCGCCATCATCCCACGCCGCGGGCATGGCGGAGCTGCCGAGTGCCGCACAGGTACGCACCACACTCCATGATGATGATGTTGGTGGTCGTGGTGCATCCACGGCCCTCACAACTCACTTCCGTGCCGCCCTCTTCCCCAACGCCCCGCCCAACTGCCAAGATGAGAAGGACCTCCTCAGCCTCTTTCATCACCTCCGTGATCCCACTCAGGTGACGAACTCGCACACGCTCACGCACATGCAGAGATCCTCTGGACGTGTTCGTGATGTATTCGTATCCATACGCAAGCGCTTCAGTTGTGCGGTGGCGCCCACCTTCTCCGGCCTCTTTCATCCACCCAGGCGTGATGGTGCGCTGGCAACGCTCGCAGGGGCGGAGGAGCTGACGTGGAAGGAAGTGGTGGAGCGCGAGAATGCCGCCACGGATGATGTGTGTGGGAGGCAGGCTCACGCCTTTGGCACCACAAGACCGCCGATTCATCGGCTCGTCGTCACAGCGGAGTGGAGCTGCTTGCCATCAGAGAGCGTGCCGATGATGAAGAACGCACACACCTTCGATCCGCTCCGGATGAGTGCGGCAGATTGGACGAGACATACAGGCATCACAGCGCAAGCGATGCTCGTGGAGGAATCAGCCATGGATCACGTAGCCCTGACGTGGATGCGTAGGACGATGGAGCAACTCTGGAGCCCCACACTGGTCTGGCCAGACAGCAGCGCGAGCACCAGTACGTGTGTCGGGGAAGAAGATGAGGCCTCCTTCGCCGTCGCTGTGCTCACCGCATCGCCAGGACGGAGTTCGTCTTTTCACAACGCCGTGGTGCGTGCCTTGATGGAGGAGGAGGAGGAGGAGGTGATGGGTGTGTATGCCACAGAAGCTCCGCGAATGATGATGTTGAAGGACCTCCGTCGGGCCTACTTCCCCGGCTCCCTTCTCAGCCGCTTTGCGCATCGCTGCGTGGAAGAGTGCGGCACCATGAGAGATACGTTGTGTAGGCGCTGGCGCGCTTGTTTGGCGGTGCTCCACGCCAAGATGGTGGCGGGCGGGACGACCAACTTGGCCTACGTCGTGGATGCCATCGGCCTCCCCGCCATGACGGGTACGGCGGCCGTGGATCTCACCCAGACCCTTCTCATGCAGAAGATCCAGCTGTTGGCCTACTGTCTCCAATCCATGTTGCGAGCGGGCGAGGAGCTCCCCGACCACGGACGACGCTCCTCCGCCCTCCTCGCCGACGAGGATCTCAGCCGCGCTGTGCCGGACGCGGAGCTCGGCACAGCGACGGGGATGCGCCTCATCACGCACGGCGAGGTTCTCCGCCGCCCTCCCCCGCTCCCCCACATCCCCACCACCTCAGACCAGCTCCTTCGTCGTAGCCCCGCCGAAGGAGGTGCCAGCAACAACAGCTCCACCATGGGCAGCACGGCCGTGGAGGGTGAGGCCCTCTTCATGGATATGTGCCTCTTTCAGTGGGCCAACGCCGTGGCGTGTGGCCGCGTTGTGCGCTTCGCCGACTTTGTGCAGTGGCACAGCCCACGTGATTTTGTGATGCCCGCCACCCCATCCATGAATGACAACGATTATGTATCGCACCGGATGCAATGTAAAGAGGGGGAGGAGGAGAACCATGTGTGGTGGGCGTTGTGGCGCAAGGCGCGGCCACGGAGCCAGGCGGAGGTGATGGCCGACGCTTTTCGTCCCGCGGAGGTGGCGGAGGAGGTGTTTAGGTGGCTCATGACGATGGTCTCAGAGCGCATGTTGCGGGTGGAGGTCTTCCACGCCAGCCTCGCCAACCTCGTCCACCGCATCGTCTCGCACCGCCACGTCATTGGCGAGCGCAGCCTCACCGGGGGCCGGCCACACACGTGCAAGGATGGAGCTCAGGCGCATCGCTCCCCCAACCCGCGCCTCCGCGCCTTCATGGCCCACCACATTTCTCAGCTTTCCGCCGTGCTCGACTCCGTCACCGCCGTGATGCTCTGCGACCGCTCCACCGAGCCCTCGGACGTGGAGCTGCACATGATGGCGAGCGGCTTCCTCGACGAGGCACTGCGCATCGTGGCAGACATGGATAGCGCGCTATGTTGCGCCATTGCGGTGGAGCACATGCTTCTCGGCACACTCGAGGCCACGCCGGCCATGATGGGCCTGGTGCGGAGGCTGAGCTCGCCAAAGTACGAACTCAGCCCGCTGAGGATGGGCGTCCACGATCTTCCACGTGAGTTGTGGCTGGCGATGCGGGGCGAACGTGAGATGCCGTCTGGGCTAAAGTTTTCCCCGCACGAGGCCACGGCGGTGCGGGTGACGGCGATGGTGTCAGGGCCAGGCCGGGGAGCACCACGACTGCAGCAGCTGGTGGGGCACAAGGATGTTGATGGTGGCCTTCGGCTGGCCTTTGCTATTTCAGAGGAGGTTGGCTGTTGTGAGTGAACCTCAACACG
>JASAON010001301.1:0-10759 GCA_030849065.1 Jaenimonas drosophilae
ATGAGAGAGGTAAATGGGGAGCATCAACACACAAGCATATATGTATGTGTGTTTCATGAAGTGGCAGCTTCCTTCTGCAGGCAAGATATATAAACGCACGCTTACCACACACACAGACACATGACCGTTGCCAGTACTGACTGAGTACAACGTCAGGGAATCCTCACATCAACAAACAAACAAAGCACTGGCTGAAGCAGAAGAGAGAGTGCATTCATGAGAGGAGTAAGGGAACCACTAAAACCATGTAATGTACATGTATAGGTATCTGACATGTGCATCAGTTTCGCCGCTCTTCATTCGCACATGAGCCACCGGTTGCCCAACGCCCTTGAGAGGAAGAAGAGGAAGTTATCAGCAGCAGCTTCATCCCGCTGTAGCGATGGTACCATCTTCATGGTCAGCTTCCTCGCGAGCTGCGTTCCTCGCACGCACTCTCGCCACCACGCCATGGTGCCGCCCAACACATCCACAGCAGCCAGGTACGCCACAACAAGGTGCACATGTTCCGGTAGAACAGCTGAACACTTGGAGTAGCACCGTGTTACATCTTGAAGGTCACGTTGCAGCCGTTGACGAAGCTGCCCCAGTACAAGCAGTGAGCAGGTAACGTTGGTCAGAGAGAAGAGCACATGCTGCAGCTCCATCTGCTGCTCCCGTGTATACCCACGTAGTGAGGCACATGTTTCGTACATCTCATCATCGCTCGGCAAGGTACGCTGAACGTCGTCGGGGTCAAATGCAGCGGCGTACAGATTCTGCACAACGTGGCGTACTCCAGTGCCGTGCCATGACAACCACACAGCTGCTGTACGTGAGGAAGAGAGGCGCTCCCCCTCCCATGCAGCGTATTGCTGGCACAGGCACCGGTGCAGGTGGCGTACGGATGCCTCCCATGGAGAGCGAATCAGCTGCGGCAGCTCCGCCACACACACCGGCATCGATGAATAGTCTGGGCCCATGTCCCGCCGTGCAGAAACAGCGGCGTACACACTACTACACCACATCTGCCACAAGTCACGAAGCGTCGCAGATACCACACTATGGTTCTCGTACACACTGCAGCTGAGATGGCCATAACGATGTTGATCATGAAGAGTATCACGAGCACCATCATCGTCACGGCCACGCTCCGCCACATCATCCACAAGAAACTCAGCCACGTAGTCATCCCATCTCATGCCAAACACTGCTTCAAATGGAAAACGTTGCATCCGCGCCTCTCGATCAACGCCCCTCAACGGAGTTGTGCATGAATCCTTACCAGCCCCCATGGACGTGGTTGCTCCATCATCATCATCATCTGCCATAGCCATGTTTGCCGCACACATGTTCTTCGTGATGGATGGCACAGGTCTGGGTGCCGTCGCCAACGCCACGCACATCACGCGATGACGTTGGATACCCAGCACATCCCTCGACATACGCACAACTTCTCTGACGCTACTCCAAGACGGCAGAGAAGCCTTCATCAAATGAGAGCTCGAGCAGGCTGAGCTGGCGCTGCCAACAGAACAATCCCTTGCACAAGGAAAAGGCCGTTTCATCTGAGTTGGGGGAGGTGTTGATGCATGTTTTCTTGTTGGTGTTGTTGCTTTCGAGGCATAGAAGACGGCGGCGTGTGAAACGTTGTTTCCAACGTCAGTGAGTAGTTGGTACCTCTGCCAGTAGCTGCCGTACACCTCCACCACATACTCACAGTAGCGTTGAAACTGATCAGGTGTCAGCTCGAAGGTGTGCTCCTTGTGGCGCCGCCACGGTCTTCTTCGTGCAGGATCGTAGATGCTTCGGTGTTGGAGGAGGTCGTTCTCCGTCACATCATCATCCTCATCCATCCAGCACGGTTTCTTCATACCTGTGGTACGCTGTAAGAGGCTCATATTGTCATGGAGCCTCTTGTTCTCAGAGCGGTTTGGCGTAGTGACCAGCACCAAGGATGCTCCACGGGCTGCACCAAGCTCCGCGAAGAGAACCTCCGTGAAGTGTGGTATCTCATGTGGTGGGATGTGCTCCATCACCTCAATGGAAACAACCGCATCGATACATCGTGGCAGTGAAGCAGGGCTCCGCCTTACATGCGCAGCCACTTCGTCATTACAATCTTCTGTTGTGGGTAGGGTGCAGAGGTTCCCGCGCACAAGGCTCACCTCAACAGGGTCCAGGTGTTCGTAGGTGTGCAGCACACTCGTCATGTTCGAGTTTGCCACACGCAGCGCGGCCTCGTTTGCGTCAATGGCAACAACGTGACGAAGTTGGCGATCCATGCAGTTGCCACACAGCACGCGACTCAGCACCTTCCCATCCCCACATCCAGCATCCACGACACTCACGCAGCCCTGCTCGCTCAGTACACGCTCCACAAGCAGTGCACGTTGCAAGGCGAGAGGGGAACGTAACGACGGATCCATTTGGAGAGTCATTGTGCAAAATCAAATGCTGTGTACGTCTTTGCAGCGTAGCCTGTACAATGTGCACAGTAAATACTTCGTACGTAGAAAAATACGTGAAGAGAAAAGAAGTAAAGAGAAGGAATGAAGGTTTGTGGGCTGGGTACGTCAGTCAGCAACTACATACTACACACCCTTGTCATTCAGTGGTGCGTAGGAGTATACCTTTGGGTATTCTGAATACAAGATACCAGGCAAGATGATTGAGTTCAGCAACACATTGCCAAGTCGTGCATGAGCACCACAACTTGGGCAAGGGCCGTGAAGATGACTGAAACAAAACAAAACCTCGAAGGGATTGCAGGATAGGGGTAAATGGGGAGCATCAACACACAAGCATATATGTATGTGTGTTTCATGAAGTGGCAGCTTCCTTCTGCAGGAAAGATAACACACACTTAGCACACACACAGACACATGGCCGTTGCCAGTAATGACTGAGTACAACGTCAGGGAATCCTCACATCAAAAAACAAACAAAGTACTGGCTGAAGTAGAAGAGAGTCATTCATGAGAGGGGTAAGGGAACCACTAAAACATATAGGAGTGTGTGTGTGTGTGTGCCTGTGAGGTGCACCATCCGCGTACACACAAGGCAAGCACACACACACACACAACCCCAGAAGACCAATACCCAGATATCACTGAGTACGTCATCAGAGTAGGAATGGAACAAGACACAAATGATTCGTTCAGGAAGCAGTAGATGGGACTGCACCATGAGAGAGGTAAATGGGGAGCATCAACACACAAGCATATATGTATGTGTGTTTCATGAAGTGGCAGCTTCCTTCTGCAGGCAAGATATATAAACGCACGCTTNCGCAGAATAGAGTGCATTCATGAGAGGGGTAAGGGGGTCATTATAACATATAGATATGGGAATGTGTGTGCGTGTGTGTGCCTGTGAGGTGCACCATCCACGTACGCACAAGGCAAGCACTCACACACACACAACCCCAGAAGACCAATACCCAGATATCACTGAGTACGTCATCAGAGTAGGAATGAAACAAGACACAAATGATTCGTTCAGGAAGCAGTAGATGTGACTGCACCATGAGAGAGGTAAATGGGGAGCATCAACACACAAGCATATATGTATGTGTGTTTCATGAAGTAGCAGCTTCCTTCTGCAGGCAAGATATATAAACGCACGCTTACCACACACACAGACACATGACCGTTGCCAGTAATGACTGAGTACAACGTCAGGGAATCCTCACATCAACAAACAAACAAAGTACTGGCTGAAGTAGAAGAGAGTGCATTCATGAGAGGGGTAACGGGGTCATTACAACATACAGATATGGGAATGTGTGCGTGTATGTGCCTGTGAGGTGCACCATCCACGTACGCACAAGGCAAGCACTCGCACACACACACCCACAAGACCAATACCCAGATATCACTGAGTACGTCATCAGAGTAGGAATGGAACAAAACAAAAATGATTCGTTCAGGAAGCAGTAGATGGGACTGCACCATGAGAGAGGTAAATGGGGAGCATCAACACACAAGCATATATGTATGTGTGTTTCATGANGGGATTGCAGGATAGGGGTAAATGGGGAACATAAACACACACGCATATATGTATGTGTGTTTCATGAAGTGGCAGCTGCCTTCTGCAGGCAAGATAACACACACTTAGCACACACAGAGACACATGGCCGTTGCCAGTAATAACTGAGTACAACGTCAGGGAATCCTCACATCAACAAACAAACAAAGCACTGGCTGACGTAGAAGAGAGTGCATTCATGAGAGGGGTAAGGGAACCACTAAAACATATAGATATAGGAGTGTGTGTGTGTGTGTGTGTGTGCCTGTGAGGTGCACCATCCACGTACACACAAGGCAAGCACTCGCACACACACACCCACAAGACCAATACCCAGATATCACTGAGTACGTCATCAGAGTAGGATGCAACAAGACACAAATGATTCGTTCAGGAAGCAGTAGATGGGACTGCACCATGAGAGAGGTAAATGGGGAGAGGCAAGATACAACACATACAGACACATGACCGTTGCCAGTACTGACTGAGTACAACGTCAGGGAATCCTCACATCAAAAAACAAACAAAGCACTGGCTGACGTAGAAGAGAGTCATTCATGAGAGGGGTAAGGGAACCACTAAAACCATAATGCACATGTATAGGTATCTGACATGTGCATCAGTTTCGCCGCTCTTCATTCGCCAATGAGCCACCGGCTGCCCAACGCCCTTGAGAGGAAGAAGAGGAACTTATCAGCAGCAGCTTCATCCTGCCGTAGAGATGTCTGTACGGATCGTGCATGTGTGGCCGTATCCTCGATTCGCTTTTTTGTGCGGCGTAGTTCTCGCACGCACTCTCGCCACCACGCCATGGTGCCGCCCAACACATCCACAGCAGCCAGATATGCCACAACAAGGTGCACATGTTCCGGTAGAACAGCTGAACACTTGGAGTAGCACCGTGTTACATCTTGAAGGTCAAGTTGCAGCCGTTGACGAAGCTGCCCCAGTACAAGCAGTGAGCAGGTAACGTTGGTCAGAGAAAAGAGCACATGCTGCAGCTCCATCTGCTGCCCCCGTGTATACCCACGCAGTGAGGCACATGTTTCGTACATCTCATCATCGCTCGGCAAGGTACGCTGAACGTCGTCGGGGTCAAATGCAGCGGCGTACAGATTCTGCACAGCGTGGCGTACTCCAGTGCCGTGCCATGACAACCACACAGCTGCTGTACGTGAGGAAGAGAGGCGCTCCTCCTCCCATGCAGCGTATTGCTGGCACAGGCACCGGTGCAGGTGGCGTACGGATGCCTCCCATGGAGAGCGAATCAGCTGCGGCAGCTCCGCCACACGCACCGGCATCAACGGGTCCTTTGGGTTTGTGCTCCGCCGTGCAGAAAAAGCGGCGTACACACTACTACACCACAACTCCCACAAGTCACTCGTTTGTAAAGATGCGTTTTCGTAGCTCCTGGACGAGCTGGCTTGCACAGGATGGCATCTACGATACACGCCGTCATCGCCATCATCACCACGGTTGGTTGCCATTTATTTCTGAAAGTACGTTTCAGTAGGAAGCGTAGGGAATTGTCTTTGTAGTGTACGTCTTGGAATAATGTTGTGTGGCGTAAACACTACGTAAGTACGTGAAGAGAGATGAAGTAGAGAGAAAAGATGGAGGTCTGTGGGTTGGCGGTATCATGGCACATCATCAGAGGACACCTGTACGCTGAGGAATACGCAAACAGAAAAAAAAAACTGTTGTTGTTGCAAATCAGCGTAGTAAAAGCAGGCAAATACATCTTCATCAATCTTATGTACTGTTTGTGTGAGGCAGAGAAGAGACGACATCGCGTGCGCTCACAGACGCTTGCACCTCCTTCATCACCAGCTTGGATGACGTCGTTGCTCTACACATGAAGCTTGAAGGGTCTTTCGTGTTCTTTCGTTTGTGTGTGTGTGTGTGTGCTATTGGTAGCCACCGGTATTGGGGTGGGATATTACCGCAGGGCTGCCAGGCAGACTTCGTGGCATTGGGCCACCAACGCCACGACCACCACGCATGTGGCCTGCACCTGGCGAAGGAATGTAAATCCCTGGAATGTTGTTGTTGTTGTTGTTGGCGTTGTTGTTGTTTCCGCTGTTGTTGCTGTTCTTTTGCATCATCATGGGTGGGGGCATCATTCCCATGGCGCTTGGCTTGTGATGAAGGCTGAGATGATTGGCATCGCGGCGGCCACCGCCGTTGTTCTGGATGTTGTTGCTGCTGCTGTTGTTTGGATATAAGCCACCACTTCCACCCACGCCAACGCTGATGTTCATATTGTTGCTGTTGTTGTTGTTGCTGTTCGTGTTGGCATGCATACCACTTGGTACCTGTTTCTCCCCAAGTGGCCCACTTGTTGGTCGTATAGGCCCGCTTCCTGCCATTTGCGTTGGTGCTGGTGTTTTTGGCTCCAGAAACCAGTACTGTGGCGCACACATGCGAGGTATGTTCGGGGTGCAGAAGACGGAGGGGCGCACACAGTTGGCACACTTGGGCATGCCAGGCACACGAGCATCTCCACGGTTCCACGGGGCGTTGATGTGGCTGTTGCGCTGCACCGACATGATAGTGTGCTCAAAGAGCTGCTGCAGCACATGCACCTCTCGCACGGTGCGTTGCGAATGCGGGGATGGATAGCCACCGAGAATGCTAGACCGAGAATCCCCGCTGCCAACAAAAGGATAAGGCGCTGTGCTTGTGGCAGCGGCAGCGGCTTCACCTGTGCTGCAGCCGTGCAATGCAACCTCTGAACTGCCCATGCTGCTTGTGGCGGAGGGAGGTCCAGCGCTCCAGTGGCTGTGGCCCACATCAGCATCTGCCAAATCGGCGCTGGCCCGTTGCAGTCGGGCGAGGCCCTCTTCAAAGGAGCAGAGAATGCGCTGGAGGTGGCTGCGGCACACCCCACGCATCATGTTGCTGCTCCAGCGCAGCGGATCAAGCACATTCATGGAGCGCACCGGAAAGACGGCGGTGTTGCAGGATGGGCAGAGGAGATGAGCATCTTCGTCGGCACGACCGGGGCGGTTCAAGTGAAAGCGGGACGCATGAGTAGTTCTTGTTGTTGTTGCGTGTGCGTACTCATCCTCTTCCACCACCACATGATCTTCATCATCATCGTCTGTGTTGGCATTGGGGTTGCGGTACCAACCCTGCCGCTCCGTTCGTCGCGAGGTGTTGAGCTCGTGCAGCAAATGTTTTACGCCACTCACCGTCATGAGCGGCTTCTGACGACGACGGATGAGGTGGCCAAAGGCAGCCTCGCCCTCCTTCGTCAGGCCCAAGAAATTTGGAGGAATGGGCGATGTGGATGTGGCGGATGTTGTTGCACCATCATCATCACCATCAGCATCATCATCAGCAGCCTGCATTCTCTTGTGTGCGGCGGGTACTTCCAATCGGCTTAGATCGTAGGGGGTGGAGGTGATGAGCTCCAGCGGAAGAGGCCCAAACGCAGTTACGCAGTAGTGTGCGTAGTCAAAGTGGCGATAGAACTTCAGAAAGCGCACCATGAGAGCGAGGGGCGAGAGGCCAGGTCGGAGAGCACCTCGCTCGCAGCCTTCGCGCTCATCATCCTGAGCAGAATTCTTCTTCTTCACCTCAGCATGCGTTGGGTGGTGCTCCACCTTGGCTGCTCCATGTGCTGTTGCATCTGCCTCCTCACCAGCGGCAACAACAACAACATCATCATCATCATCATTATTCTCATTGCACGCCGTCGTCTTCTCTTCCTTTACATCCTCCAGAAACTCCACGGTATTGATCATGGCAATGAGCATCACGGTGGCGGCATAGCTGCCAATGTACCCGCCCTGGCCACCTAAGATGTGTGCCTCATAACAGCACCACGACTTTAGCAACAACAACGTACGCTTCAGTAAGTGCGTTCCTCCCATGGCAGCATCCACCTCATGCAACAGCCGCACACAATTCACCCCGCCAAACTGGTTGATGGTGATGTCGTAGGAATTGCCCTCCATGACGAGCTTCAGCACACGTACCTCGGCCACCACAAGGGCATCCACGTAGAGTGGTGTGTTGTGGCTCAACAAATACTCACGCACCCGCGTCAAGAGCTCCCCCGTGGCGATGGTGATGGCGGCAGGGGCGGCGAGCCGCGGTTTGCCGTCAGCGGTCGTCACGAGCTGGCGTGTGCCATCCAAATTGCCGCTGCTGCTATCGGTGGTGGGTGGTGCAATGGGATGACGTACACTTTCACCACCCTTGTTGTTGTTGTTGTTGTGCAGCAGCTCAGCTTCCTCCTGCTCTTCGTCTTCCTCTTCACCCCCATCTTCCACGTTGTTGGGCATGAGCCCATCCACCTCCAAGGTTATATCATTATCACCATCGGGCAACACCGTTCGTACATTTACGCTGCCAAAAATATAAAAACGAACGCTGCCATAGCGATGTCCCGTTGCGTGGCCAACATGGTGAATGGCGCTTGTGAGTGCCTCGGCCAAACACCGAAGTTGCTGCCGACGCCGTCGCAGATTGGTTAAGGTGGGCGTGAGGATGCTTAGTACCTCCTCATCCACCAAGTCGCAGAGTGCATCGCTGACTTCGGGAGTGAAGTGCGCTCGTGGTACTGGACGAAGTGCCGCCGGTGTGGCAGGGCTGCCGCTGCGATGATGTTGGCTCGAGGAGCCACGCCCGCCCACCAACGCCGCCTCCATCGTTCCTCCGCGGAGAGAGGAGCCTGCGGAGCCAAAACCGCTGTTGTTGTATAGCACATTGGCTGGAGGAGGGGCAGGATAGCCAGCCACATGCATCATTTCTGCGTTGTTGGCGTTGTTGTTGTTGTTGTTGGTGCCGTTCGGGCCCATGTGGTAGTAGGAGCGATCGGCAGGGTTGGCGAGCATCATGGGTGCGGGGTAGGAGCGATGATGCAGCCCTTGTGCTGCACGCCCGTGTGGGGCGCACGACGTACCTGGGCAGGCGTACATGTCTAGGCCACTTCCATGGCGAAGCATTGGTGATGGAGTAGGATAGATGCCAACCATGGGTGCTTCCATCTGCATTACACACGCTGCGGCTGCTGCTGCTGCCGCTGCCGCTGCTGCTTCTGCTTTACGCTTCTTCGGCTTCTTCTTCTTCTTTTTGGTGGTTGGTGGGATCTTCACGCAATCATCCATCAGCGTGAGCTCTGATTGCCCACCGGCTGCCGCCGCTGCACCATCCTCGCTCATGGCCGATGAGGAGCTTTGTTGCTGCTGCTGGCGATCATGTTGTTGTTGTTGCTGTTGCTGTTGTTGCTGTTGATCCAGCATCGCTCCCTCATCACCTCCTGCTCCAGATGGTTGTGAGGCGGAGGTGCCGTAGCTTGCCGAAGATGGGCTCGGCGATGGCAGCGTGGCGGCAGCCACCACCGCGGATGCTGCTGCTATCATGCCATCCTCGTGGCCATCAACAAGAGCTACAGCCTCATCAACCTCATCACCCGTGTTGGTGTGGTTGTACCTCTCTTCTGGCACAGCACTGCTACGTCGGCTGCCGTTGCTCACCGGTGGCGAAATTGGGCGCCCCGTCGCTGACAACACACTTCTGCCTGAGTTTGGGCTGATGAGCGGCTCGGCATCATGGCTCGCGGAGAGGCGCCTTGTTTGCCAACCAGTACGAACACGGGAGCTTCGGATCGATGAGCGCGAGCTCGATGGACGTACATCGGCCACATGGCTTCCGCCACTGTTGGTGTTGGCGTGGTTGGCTGCCTCACAGAAGGAGATGGTGGAGCATGCCTCCACAGGGAGTGCAGTATGTTGCTGCTGATGTTGTTGTTCTTGTTCTTGTTCTTGTTCTTCTTGTTGCTCGGTGTTGCTGACGTGGCTAGTTTCATTCAACGAGGGCCGCGTCGCTGGGCCAGCATTCACAGCAGGAAACATGATGGATGATTCGGTGGAGTACGTCTCTGTATATGTTGGTGTTGCGGCACCAAGAAGAAGAGATGGGGATGAATGAAGCTCCTGCTCCACCGGTTGTTGTGGTTGTTGTGGTTGTGGCTGCACACGGCGGCGCACACGAACGATAGCGGGAACTGCGGCGGTGTGTTGGTGAAAAGCGCCCGCACGCGTTGATAGTCTTGTTCTGTTCTCCAGTGGAATGTCTCTGCGACCTCAGCAAGCGCAGCACAGCGCTCGCGGGTCAGGTGTGTAGGTGTGTGTGTATGTGTGGTTGGTGCGTTGATGGAAGAGAGTTTGGAGGTGGAAAGTGAAAAAACACAAGCAACTCAACACAGAAGGCGTACGCGGGAAAAAAAAAAAAAGAAGGCGTTGAGAGGTTTGGAACAACCTACAAATAAAAAAATAACAATTTAATACAAGAAAATTTTATTTAAAAAGGTTGAGGTACGGGTGTGTTTCTTGTTGTTGTTGTTGTTGGATAGTCAGCTGTCTGATCTCCAGTCACTGTTTGTTCTTCTACAACTGCCTGCCTCTGCTTCTGTTCTTGTGTGCCTGTTCTACAAAGTGTTGTTGTTGTTTTTTTTTCGAGGTTGCAGGCTTCGTCTTCTTCTGTTGTGTGCGTTGGGAACACAGACTAATTTGTGTTCGGCTGGAACTAATCCGGATTCAACGTTGAATTGTTTGCTGTAGAAGGAGTAAAAGCTACACGATGGCAACACAGAGAGCCTCGTCTGTACCTCTGTCACTGTACGTCTCTGCCAGTTCGCACACGCGAGTACGTGTGTGCTTCGTGGATGGATGCTGTTGATGGAGATGAGGGCGAAACAAAAAAAAAAGAACAAAAAAAACAAATATTGTTTCTTTTC
>JASAON010001302.1:0-11066 GCA_030849065.1 Jaenimonas drosophilae
TTGGCGATGATCTCCACGCGCTCGTTCTGCCACACGCCGACGCACGAGTACGTCGTGCCGAGGTCAATACCAATAGCACCGTCGAAGGTCATCGTTGTGGAAGTTGTTGTTGGCTGGGGAGGTGGTTGTAGTTAGGTGTATTTGTAGATCTGAGTAACAGTGTAGTGTGGGTCTACGAAGGAGAAAGAAGGGATGTGTCAAGATGTTTGAGTGTGTGCGCGTGGGTGGAATACGGAGGAAGTGGATGAAGAGGACGTCACGCATGGATAGAATGTGGTCAGTGTGAGTTTTGTTTGGTGTAAATGGAAGCAAGCGAGTTGGTGTGATGTAAGGTACGGGATGATCACTACTTTGGGCAAAAAGTCTTGGATAGTGGCATGTGTCCACGTAAAGGGGGGGGGGGTGGCGTTGCTCGTGAGGCGGTGTCACAGGTGGCGGGCATGGGGGAATAGCATCGTCTTGTGGTTGCGATGGAGTGTGGTCATATCATTTTTTGAAAAGTGTAGCGTGTGGGATGTACCCGGCAAAATGTTTGATGGCATGTTGAGGTGGGCTTAACCCAGATGATGTATAATAATATAGTATAATATATAGTATATATAGTATAACAACGCAATTGACTTATATCATGTCAAAGTCAAAAGTTATAGTGGACGAGGATGGCGGCAGTGGCTAGCGTGGCTTGTGTTAAGCATAGTGGCGCCGTTTAAGAATCTAGAGGGTAGATGAGTGACCCACAATGGACACTAGGCCATGCGTCGTTCTTGTTGCTTGGACGTCTCCAAAAAAAAGTGACGACGTTGTCCAGTGGACGAGGCGGCCGACTTGCTCAGTCAAACAGTCGGCGGCGTTGGTAGTCCCCCGTAGCCGGCCAATAAACTGCATTTGTGGTAGGTGTGGCCACTACATCTGGAACAGTGATGAAGTGCCAACGTCTTCCACTGAGGAGGCCTTGGCTCTTTCGGCGGACGGAGAATGTGTGCGGTGTTGGTGTGGGGAGCAGTATCTGACACTAAGAACGGTTGATGGTGTAAAAGGAATTCTTAGATGATGTATATGCGTGTGTTGCCGCTGTTTTGTAGATTTAAAAGGGGAAGGAGAGGAACGTAGTCAGAACCATGCGTATCTGTGCTGTGCATCGTTTCATGGCATCGCCCCCCCCCCCACGTTGACTGTGGAGCTGATCAGGAGAGCTGCTTCTATTGTGCCGTGCGTGTGCCCGCGTGGTGGCCATGCATCCCATACAACACACACACACGCACACACCTGTCAGACAGCATCATGAGATTTCGTCGTCATTGATGAAGAGAAATACAACATATGATATTATGAATTAATAGAGTTAATAGTGTAGTGAACACATTTACTGACCGTATCTCCAAGGATGGAGGAAGTTATGTCAATGCTTGTGTGGCTTTTTCATCACGATGGTACAGCATCGGGGAGGTCAGGCAGACAGTCTTCGACGGATGAAGCGCTCTTTTGGTACGTTATTGCGAGCTTCGCTACCTTCACTACACCGACCAAGGTGGGGCCACGCACCAGAAATAAAATCACATCCTTCATTGTGAGCTCCCCTTCCTTGTCCAGCTCCTGCCGAAGACCACACGCGACATTCATGATAAACTGAATCCCTCTCTGTGCAAGTTCCGGAGCTTGGCGCACATAATCAACGGTGACATGCGCGAGGTTTTTAACCGGTCGTACGGCATCTTCGACGGTCTCCGCTACATGCTCTGCTCTACGCACAAAATCTGCAATGGCCTGAATATTATCCAACAACTTCTTCACGGCTGCGACACCCTTGGAGCCGTAGACCGCTCCGGCACCGACAATCAACGCTCCACCAGCGATAAAACACACAGTCTTGAAGTTTAGGCGAGGAAACCCCATTTGCTTCTCCTGTGCCTGTGTGTTGTCTGTGTGAGGGAAAAATGGCTTGTCTGTGTGGCAGAGGAAAAAAAAGCAGGAATAAGAGATGAAACGTGGCATCAAGACGCTTGGTGACTAACACCACACTAGCGGTGCTTAGAAGTGAAGAGGTGTAGGTAGTTGTGATGTTGGACATGATGACGATCATCATCATGAATGTGTGTGTGTGTGTGTGCGTGCTTAAAAGCGCGTATGCACGTCGTGGTTCTTCCACGCACGTTCAACGCGTTGCGAGTCGAGGACGCGCTGAAATTTCATGGTCTGCCCATCATCCTTGCCACCTTCTTCCTTCGTTGGGTTTGGTTGATCGGGTGCCAGGGCATCAATGCCAGCACGGAGAATGTGCTTGTGAAACAAGTGGTGCATCATGCGGGTGACGTTGGTGGCGAAGAGACGCGCCCCACGTGAGCCGCAGGAGGCGATGGAGAAGCAGCCCACATCATCCTCCCACCGGTAGTCAAAGGAGGTGGCGGATGGGATTGTGTCAATGACCCCGCCAAGGATGGAGCGCCGCCCGATCCATCGATGCCGGCGTACATCGCGGAACACACCAAGCTCATAACCACGAACAAGGGCCCCACCATCCTCGAGAGGGTGCTGTGGGAGCTTCGTGGAGGCGCCGTGAATGGCATCGATGCCGAGCAGCAGCAGCTTCGCGTACTCCTCCGGCGGTGCGTAGAGGTTCAGTGATGCGTTCCATACCGCAGCCCCCGCATTCTCTGCCGCCCCAGACGCCACAGGGGCAGAGAAGGTGTTGTGCTGTAGTGCCATGCCAGTAGGACGGTAGAAGAGCTCACTGGGGTCTCGCCACACCTTTGGAGGGCCGTAGCCCGCACCATGACACTGCGCCTTCTCAAAAAAGTGAGTGCGAATGGCATCCTCAAAGCTGGTGCCACCGAGCTGCCGCTCCACCGCGGCGATGGCGAGAGCAAATGTGGTGTGGCTGAAGCGCGCCATGCGAGCTGGCCGGCGACGAAGAAGGCCCGCCGCGCCGCGGGGCGAGGAGCGGAGATAGTGGATGAGATGCTGCCGCTGAACCGCCCCGCTTTGCACCGGGCCGTCGTGGGAGGCGGCGGAGGCGGAGAGGAAGCGGGCGACGGGGGCGTGAATATAAATCTGTGCCGCGGCACACGCATTGGGCGAGCACAACACGCGCCACGGCGATGCCCCCGCATCCGCAAGAAGTGCGCCGTCGTGAATGACGTGCTGAAAACGTAGAAGATCGCGCAGGCTCAGTTGAGGTGGAAGGAGGGGCTCCAGCTCCGGCACATGTGCCACCACAGGGGCGTGCAAATCAATGGTGCCCTTCCCGTGGAGCTCGCAGAGGTAGGCGCTCGCGATGGGCGCGCTCAGCCCGCCGTAGACGAGCGGATCTCTCAACTTCATGTGGTTCCCCTTGTCATCCATGTGCAGAGGTCTCGAGCTGTCACGATAGCCCGCGGCGAAGCAGAACGGCCTGCCCTTATACAAGACCCCGCCATGATAGCCGGGGGCGGCACGCAGAAGTTGGCTGTGACCCGTCACGAGGACGTGGGCCATCTCCAACACACTGCGAATCACGGGCGGGGTGTCATTGCCCGCCATGCTGCGGTAGGCCTCCTCCTGCGAGACGTGAGCGCGGCCACGTGGCAGCGATTCAGCCGCCACCTCCTCTTGGGATTTTACGGGCGGAAAGTTGATGCCAATCGATGATGATGATGATGATGAAGATGTTGATGATGATGTTGTTGGTGTTGTTGTACTCGATGCGGCCGTCTGTGCCGTCACACTTTTATGTGATGAGGTGGACGTCATCGTGGCTAATTTCCCTTCGATAAGTTCGTTGGCCTCCTTCTGCCACAGTTCCAGCAGCACGCGAGGGAGGAGGTGAGATACCTACGTTGACGTACTACCAAGAAGCAAAAGATATATATATATATAACAAGATGAAGTACATCATGACCAACACAACCATGAACAAAATGTGGCTCTCTTGGCTGAGAGTCCCATCACATCAGCAGAAGATGATGATGATGATGCGTATGTGTGTGTTCTTGTGTGTTATGGCGCATTATTCGTGTGTTGATGATGCATTAGGAAGCTGTGTGGTTGTGTGTGTGTGTGAGCCCGACTACGCCACACGCTGCTTCGATGCCAGCAGGTTCAGCAGCTCATCGGCAGAGTCTTCGGCCACCGTGGCCGTACTGCCATGGAGGTGCGCCTGGAACTTGGCCTGGTGTGCCCAGTGTGCCTGCAGCTTCAGCACCGAGGCGAAGGGCTCAAAGTGGGGTGGCGTGGCCACATCCTGCGCACCAGATCCACGTGGGAAGCGTGCCCGACGTGCCACAACCCAGCGTGGTGCGTCACGCTGACTATGGAAGGCCACGGCCTCCTCCACCACCGCTGGTGAATAGCCGAACTGAAGACGATCCGTTGGCAGGCCTTTGCCGTACACGTCAACGGAGCCCACGTTGAGGCCGCCACGTTGTTGGTGCTCCGCCGAATCCTCCGCGGAGGTGGAGAAGGCCGCGGCGAGGGCCTGCTTCAGCACCTCCTCCTTGGTGGCCTCGACGGGCTTCTTCTTCTTGGCCGCCATGCCACCACGTGCGGCTGACGAGGATGACGGCTGACGTACATCACGAGCGGGGTTCATTGGCTTCCCCATGATTGTTTTGGTGTAGGTGTGTGCGTCAGAACCTAGGCTACCTGTGTGTGTGTGTGGAGATGCTTGTGTGAGAGACATTGATGCAACAAGAACATGAAGAAGAATCAATCATCATCATCATCGTGAAGTAGGAGTCCAGCATCACTGTAGTGAAGATGTGCATGACGGTGTTTGTATGTGGTGTATCATGTATGTTTGTGTTTCTTGGCCACATGGACGGAGCCATGCACCGACACCATGACGTGGATGCGATTAATCTGAATCATCATCTCCTCCATCATCCTCATCTGAAGATGATTTATCATCATCATCATCATCATCATCGCTATCACGACGACGCTTTCGGCGTGATGAATTCTTCTTCACCTCCCGTCGCAGCTTTCGGTCAACGTTCCCCAATACGCGCACAATCTTCGCCACCTTGGCTGCCATCGCGTCCTGCGAATACGTCGGGAGGCTCTCCTTCATCCATTTCTCCGCATGCTCCACCACAGCGAGGCGCTTCTGCACGTGCGGCATCGTCATGGACGTTTGTGGCAGCTGAGCCAAGGAGGCACGCACCTGCGCCAGGGCCGCCATCACCTGCGTCGTGGCCTCGTGTACCGCCAACTCCGCAGCATCTTCCGTGGCAAAACGTTTGGCCGTGTTCGTCATGTGCTCCACCTCCTCATGCGAGAGACGATCGGTGCTCCGCACCACCAGCGACTTCTTCCCCGTGGAAGATGATGAGCGCTCCTCCGCGCTCACCGTGAGGAGCCCATCGGCATCCACGCTGAAGCACACATCAATCGTCGGCACACCCTTCTTGGCGCGTGCAATGCCCTCGAGGGAGAAGGAGCCGAGCTTGTGGTTGTGCTTCGTCAAGGGACGCTCGCCTTCGTAGATCTCAATATCAACGGCATCTTGATGATCAACAACGGTGCTGTACTCCTTCACGATGCGATACGGAATGTTGGTGTTGCGCTTGATGAGCACATCCATCTTGCCATCGTCCACCTCCACGCCAATCGAGAGGGGCACCACATCCATCAGCACAACAGCCGCTGTGGCTGACGACTGCTGCGCGGGATCGTTGCTCAGAATGCTGGCCTGCACCGCCGCCCCAATCGCCACCGCCTCATCCGGATGCACCGAACAACAAATCCGCGTGGCGCAACGACGTCCTCTTGACGAGCCACCATCCTGATTCACGCCAAAGAGAGCGGCCATGCGTGCGTGAATGGCTGGAATGCGCGAGCTTCCTCCGACGAGCACCACCTCATGGACCTCATCCGTCGCCATCTTGGCATCCTTCAACGCACCCGCCAGCACCTTGAAGCACTTCTCCAAAAGAGGTGCCGCCAGCTCCTCCAGCTTGGCGCGAGAGATGCTACACACGTACTCCTCACCATCGGGCAAGATACCTTCCAGGGCCAACTCATCGCTCGTGGCGTGCGTCAAGACACGCTTCACCCGCTCACAGGCCGCACGTGCACGTGCCAACATGCGTGGGTTGGCGGAGATGTCGGTGCCATGACGCTTCTTCAGATCGGCGGCCACATAATCGAGCAGGCGCGCATCAATGTCTTGGCCGCCGAGGTGCGTGTCACCGGCGGTGGCGCGCACCGAAAAACAACCAAACGCAATTGTGAGGACCGAAACATCAAAGGTGCCTCCGCCAACGTCAAAGACGACGATGTTGTGTGCGCCGGCATCATCATCATTATCGCCAGATGCTGAGTTGTTGTTGTTGTTGGTGGTGGTGGTGGTGCTCGTGGAGGCGTTGGCAAGACCGTAGCACAGCGCGGCCGCTGTTGGCTCATTCACCAGGCGGAGAACGTCCAAACCAGCAATGGTGGCTGCCGCTTTCGTGCGTTCGCGTTGAGCATCGCTAAAATAGGCCGGAACCGTGATGACGGCGCGCACGACCGTCTTGCCAAGATAGCGCTCCGCCATGCTCTTCAAGTAGGCCAACAGGCGTGCGGAGATCTCCTCGGGCGCCAACTCCACCACCTCCTGCTTGTGCTCAACACGTATACGCACCTGATTCCCATCACCTTCAATAACCTCAAAGGGCCAACGTGTGCGATCTTGCTGAAATGTGGCATCGCTCCAGCGACGGCCAATCATACGCTTGGCATCGTAGACGACGTTGCGTGCGCCACGTGCGAGGAGTGTGTGTGCGCTGTTGCCAACGAGCACCTCATCTCCTTGAAACGCAACACACGACGGGGTGAGGCGGCTTCCTTGATCATTGGCGATGATCTCTGCGCGGTCATTGAGCCACACCGCCACGCACGAGTACGTCGTGCCGAGATCGATGCCAATCGCACCTTCAAAGACCTCCATCCAGAGTGGCTATCTTCTTCTCAACAAATGATGATGATGATGATGGCGATGTGAGTACGTCGTCTATGAGTATGAATGGCAAGGAGGAAGAGAGATGAAGAGGTGGAGATGATCATCATATCCCATCACAGGTTCATTCATCATAATCATCATAACAAACAACATCAATCTTTGTTTTTTTTTTGTGTGTGTGTGTGTGTTGGGTGTGCTATACATTGGTGGTGAAGCGCGCACGCACGATGCACACATTGCATAGAGAGATGATATGTAGGTAGAGCGGAGACGTGGATGATGATGATCATCATCACGGAACAGCTCCAGCTCACTCCATCAGCCCTCATCGCTGAGACTTACATGAAGAGGGAGAGGCAATGGAACACAGAACAGCTCCAGAAAAAGAAAAACCAAGAAATTCGCGTACGTTTTGGTGTTGCGATGCAACATCAACATCATCAGCATCGTCATCAGCCTCTAAAAGGATATCTTTTGAAGAACAAAACGCATCGTGCGCATCGTCTCTTCCATGTACGTGATGTGTTGCCGCACCGCCGCCTCGTGTTGCATGAGCTCATCCACCTTGTTCTCCACGTGCGAGACACGCTCGACGAGGAGGCGCGTTAGTCGTCGGTCCATGTAGGCAACGGAGCTATCCATGGCGAGATGGCCAAGAAGAAAGTTTGGCCACCACAACACGGACAAGTGATGATGTGCGCGCAAGAATGGGGAGGAGTAGCTCATCCAGATGGCCTCCTCCAACCTGGCACGTGCTGCAGCTTCACTCAGGATGCACTCACGGATGCTGAAGATGGGCGGTGCGTCGGGGAAGCACGCATCAACACGATGGCACACCGTCGCTCGCTCCTGCTCCTCCTCCATCACCACCGCACGTCGCGCAGGATCAGCGGCAGCCAACATGAGGTCAGCCGTGGCGCGGAGTTGTTGGCGATCAATCTTGCTGCGGCACACTTCTTCACGTGATACGAGACGCTCTACGTCACTAAGCTGCGGCAGTGGCGGCTGACGACGTTGTTGCGTGGAGGTCAGAGATGCGCTCTCTTCATCATCCTTCTTCTTGTTCTTGTTGTTGTTGTTTTCGTCGGGGAAGATGCGTCCACGAAGAATCATGTTGAGGCTCGGCCCCTTGTGCGGGTAGGAAAGGAGCCGCTCAGGCTCAACCACCTCGGGGCCACGATCGGGGCGGCACCACTGCACTCCATCATCATCATCATCATCTTCACAAATGGATGGAGGTTTGGTGGATGTTGTTGTTGAGGAGGTGGTTGGTGCACGTGCGTAGACGAGAGGCCGGAAGATGGCGGGGCAAAGTGAGTTCTTCGTGGATGAATCGGCGTCATGGATGGAAGACTGCGATGATGATGAAGATGATGTTGTTGTTGTTGGCGGTGGTGTTGAGATACGTGCAGGGGCAGCCGTAGATGGTCCTTCAGCCTGCTGCACGGCCCTACTCCCCCAAACCAACATGTTCTTCATGAAAACAACATCATCGAGGAGCTCATCGCGTGCGTCGAGCACCTCCGCCTCGGCATAGCGCCGTCGTCGCTCCTCCGCGCGCACAACCTGGAAAATCATTGATTGGCGGTAGCACTGCCGCCCACGCATCAGATAGAGCTCACGTTGCTCCTCCTCCTCAATCGCACATCGCTCTGAGCGGAGAATGGCGAGGAAGTAGTTCAGCGAATGATAAAAATCTTCGTTGACGTGGTGAAACCGACTGAGAACGTCTTGATAATGTTGGTCGCGAGGTTGTTGCGCCTCGCCATCGAACCACGACGCGAAGCCATCAACGTGTGCGTTCATCCGCTCCTCCTCGGCCGCCTCTTCGTCATCCTCGGCGAGCTCTGCACCCACATCATCATCCATCGCCTCAATGAGCGCAATCTTGTCAGCGCGACTTGCCGCCGCGCGATCGGCGTAGAGCTTCTGCAGTTGTTTGCGCATCTCCAGCGCCAGCGGCTTCAGCGGAGAGGCGGGCTCTGACGCCAACGCCAGACGTGTTTCTTCACGCAATCGATCCAAATCGCAGCGACGTTGAGCACGGCGCATGAAGAAGGTAATGATGCGCGCCGCCACGTCGAGGGAGGGCATCAACATGCGCGCCCCACGTTGTGCGAGCACACGTGCCAGAGGAGAGCTCGGACGGTTGGCAAGGCGCCGGCGACGGTGCTGTGCGAGGTTGGCCCATTGCCACTCATCAGAAACAATGTGCTCAAGAGCATCCGATGCCTCTGCCTCCACCTCTCGTCGCCCATCTTCTTCATCGTGTTGCAANGTAGGCCAAGATGCATCGCTCGCTGAGCTCCACATGATGCACGTGTGCGATGTACTCTTCATGGTCCTCCACCGCATCGGGGCCTTGTTGCAGGACGGCGTGAAATGCTTCTAGGCCAACGGTGTTGTGTGCTTCACGCTCTTCCATGGTGTGCCGCGCTTCTTCTTCTTCCGTGGTGAGATGATCAATGGCGTTGATGTACGTCTGCGCTGCCAGGCTCCATCGCGTACGCCGCCACACGCCGTAGGGAAGATTATGATGGCGATAGATGCGATGTGGCACCTGCCATGATTGCAGGAGATGCACATCATCCTGCGCCGATTGACGAAGACGTTGTGCTTCTTCATTTACCTCCATCATCATCATCATCACGTGCTGCTCCTCCTTCGCTTCCTGCGATGTATCCTCGTCGCACCCTTCATCTATCGGAGCCTCCTCCACCACATCTTCTTCTAGTGCTGCTTCTTCATCATCATCATCAATAACAACGTCATGAGCAACGATGTCACGAAGGCGTTGCTCCGCATCGTAGGTGGCTGCTGACATGAAGCTCTTCACGCGCTCCGTGAGCGTGAAGATGTAGTAGTCCAGCATGTACGAATAGCGCCGTACCGCCGCCGACATCAGCTCTAGCTTGCATGAGATGATGTGCTTGCGAAGTGCGAGAGCATCCACGGCACCATCATCATCCTTGCTCTTGGCGTGTTGGTCCTGGCGCTCGAGGCGTGCGAGACGGGCGTGGAGATCGTCCGCGCTGAGCTGCACACGGCGTGCATCCACGGCACGTGCCATGGCCTCACGTCGTCGAGCCGACCAAGGTTGCTGCCGCGTCATGCGCATCCATCTCTGAATCTTGATGATGGCCGTCAGACGAGACGGAGCCGCACCAAGATGCATCAACGCCATCAACGCACGTCGCTCGTCGGGCTCCTCCTCACCCATCATCTTGGTGGCAAGATGTACTGCGCTGAGCTCGAGCCGCGCCAACACCTCCTCACGTCGCAGTTGTTGGCGAACCTCAAACTCTTCCGTGTTTACGGTATAATTCATGAGGTACTCCGTGTGCTTGATGGCAGATTCTGTGGCTAGCGCATCTGGCACACCCGTCACAATGACGGAGCTAATGTACTTGTGTGGTGGCTGGCACGGAATGTGTTTTCGTTGTTGGCAGCCATCATCATCATCATCATGATGTTGTTGTTGTTGTTGTGCGTAGTTGGCACGTGGGGTGTGAAGGGCCTTCATGGCCACGGCAATCTCACGCTTGCGGAGTTGCGCAAAAACATCAAAACGAGCCTCCGCCTCCCGCACGTGGCGTTGTTGTTGGCGCTCCTCCGCTTGTGCGCGATAGAGCTCCATCGTGGAGAGGATGAAGCGATGATCTTGTTGCTCTGACTCCACCAACTCTGCACGTTCGGCAGATTCATCGGCGCTCAGATTTCCCCAGGCCTGAAAGCGGCGAATCTCTTCACGATGATGTGCCTCGGTGCGTACATCATCTCCATCACCATGCATCAAAGATTGTGGTTGATGCCGATGGAGCTCCGCCGCGGCGCGGGTGAAGGCCCACGTCAGTCGGAAGCGACCTTCGTGTTCTCCGCCGTTGATGGCCGCGCGGGTGTGGCCTTCGTCGCGCAACAACGCATCCATCTTTTCCTCCGCCTCAAGTTGCGCACGTCGGCGATCTAAACACGCCACACGCATGCCATCATAATGTTGGTGATGTTGTGGAGGAGCTACAAGTGCAGATGAAGACGATGTTGTTGTTGTTGTGGCGTGGCGAGGACTAGGGCGGAGGTGGGGGAGCTTAGAACATGACGGTGATGATGCGGAGGTGCTGCACCCATCTTCATCACCGCCACAACGCGTGGA
>JASAON010001303.1:0-11110 GCA_030849065.1 Jaenimonas drosophilae
CAGGAATCACCGATGCTCGTTGGGCCATTGATTCATACGCGATGAATCACTGGTCATATCCACGTATCCAATTGACTCCGGCGAGCTGGGAGCCCAGTCCCAAGTGGTTTTGCCAACAAGTTGTGGTGCGCGCTCAACATGGCGCATCTATCATGTGAATATAGCAGAGGTGGGGAATAAGAAAAGAGCGTTTACAGCAACTTACAATTGCGTAGTGAGCACTCCTCACGTCTATCTTATCCAGTGTTTTCACTTCCTAAATCAGTACACAACACTCAGCAAAACCCCCGGGGGGATCATTGGGGAAATATGGGGTGCGTGACGTCCTCGCTTGGTGACGAAGAGGCACCGAAGTCAAGTGCTCACCACACATGTGGTTGTTAGAAGTACTGTTGTTTATCCACTAGTTCATGAGGGGCCGTGATAGCAGACTCCATTCATGCACTTGCTTGTGATTTTCTTAGTTACGCTTTGGATCCTACTCGCCTACCTTCATAGAATGAACCGGACTCACGTGCTTGAAAGCGGAAACCCCTGCTCTCGCAAGTAGGCATCAATAGAGGGCTTTCCGCCTGTGAGTGCAACATACGCATTGTTCAAATCAACCGAATTGCCTTTGGAAAGGATGCACTCTCGAAACTTGTTGCCGTTCTCTCTGAGCAAGCCACCGTTCTTGGTAAACCACTCGAAGCCATCGCAATCCAACACCTTGGCCCACGTGTATGCGTAGTAAGAGCTGGCATACCCGCCTTGAAAGATGTGTGCGAAGTAAGTGCTTTTGTATCGAGGAGGAATGATGTCAATAACATCCAGCCCATACGCAACTAGAGCATTGGCCTCCATTGCTTCAGCGTCGGAAAAGTCAGTTTCGTCTTCCACAGTGTGCCAAAACAAATCGATAACAGTTGCCTTCATCAACTCGACACACTGGAAGCCTGCTCCATAGGTGGAGGACGATAGAATCTTCTCTACCAACTCCTGAGGAATAATCTTCCCAGTTTCGTAATGAATGGCGTAGTTTTGGAGCACTTGAGGAACCAAAGCCCACTTCTCATTGATTTGGGAAGGAAACTCAACAAAGTCACGTGGAACGCTAGTCCCACTGAGGGACGCATATCGCACGTTGGAAAAAATTCCGTGTAAAGCATGGCCAAACTCGTGAAATACTGTCCGAACATTACGGGAAGATAGTAATGTTGGTCTGCCTTCCACGGGCTTTACAAGATTCAAAACATTATAAATGACAGGCTTCTGATGTCTTGCGATACTCTGCCGAACAAAACTTGTCATCCACGCTCCACCTTTCTTGTTGGGTCGTGTGAACGGATCAACAAAAAAGAGCGCTAGACTTTGACCATTTGAGTCAAAGACTTCGTAGCACGCAACATCCTCGTTGTAAGAGGGGAGATCATTGCGGCGCTTAAACGCGATTCCATACAGCTGCTCCGCAACGAAGAATGCGCCGCGCTCAAGAACAGAAGTGAACTCGAAGTACGGCTTGACGTCACTTTCATCCAGATTGTACTTCTCTTTACGAACCAGCGCAGAGTAGTAGGTCCAATCCCAAGGTGCAAGATCAAAATTATCACCTCGAGCATTCATGAGGCTCCGAATTTCGGCCGCCTCTTCTTGAGCGCGCTTTACAGCTGCAGGAACAATTTCTTGAAGTAGCTGCTGAGCGGAGCTGCGATCCGCCATTTGATCAAGTAGTTTCCAGTCGGTAAAGCAGCTTTGGCCAAGGAGCTTCGATTTCCTTAGTCGTAGTTTCACAAGCTCTGTGATGATGGGCCGAGTGTCCAGACTCTCCCCTGACAAGCAACGCCCAATACTTGCCTCGTGCAGTTTTCTGCGAGTCTCACGGTTCTCAAGCGTCTCTAATAAGGACTGCTGCGTTGTGTTGGTAAGAGACAGAACGTACTGACCCGGAAATCCGCGTTGGCTTGCCTCTGCGGCGCACGATTTCAGCTCATCCGCACTCAGCCCTTGCAGTTCAGACTCGTTATCAATAACAACGCCAGTGGACTTTCGGACCTCAAGCAGTTTGGTAGCAAAGCTACTCTCCAGGCTGGCAATACGGCCATTGAGCTGCTTTAGTTCGTCCTTCTTTTCATCATCCAGCTGTGCACCAGCGTTCCGAAACGTCTGCTCAGTGATTTCAACCAGTCGCAAGTCTTCTCCACAAAGAGAAGATCGATTGTCGAAAACACAACGAACACGAGCATAGAGAGTGCTGTCAAGTCGAATGCCATCACTATGAGCAGCAAACAACGGAGCATACTCAAGCTGCAGCTTCTGCAGCTCCGGGGAAGTATTCGCAGAGCATAAGTTCCCAAATACAATTGTTGCTCGTTGAAGCAGTCGCCCGCTGTTCTCAAGTGCGACAATTGTGTTCTCAAATGTTGGAGATTCAGTTGTTTGCTTGATAGCGGCGATCTCCTCCTTGTGATCAAGTATTCCGCGTTCAAACGCAGGCTGGAAGTGCTCAAATTTGATCGCTGGAAAATCGGGCACATTGTATGGTAGCTGGCTAACAGCAAAGAAGGGGTTTTCTGCCATGGCTATGAGGTAGTTTTTTTAAATTACTCTTTATAGAACGGGTGGCAAAGATGCAAGAATTAGAAAGAAGGTAGCATGCCCTAGCAATACATTGAGATTCTGATCAAAACCAAAAATACGGGTGAAGGTCATGTCGCCGCTCGCTGCCCCCCCCCCTCTCGAATTACTCGAGCCCGGATTTCGGAAAAGTGCACCCCCCCTCACGCCCGCATCAAAAGCTTTTCGACCACTCAAGAACAAAACAACCCCACAAATCAAACCCCCAAACGAACAGGCAATGCCCCCCCTGCCTCTGCCACGCATGAGGCTCTCTGGAATTGGAGTAAAAGAAAATGCAGTTGCACTGCTACCTTCTAACTGATGCCCCCCGTCCCCCTATCGCATCCTCTGCACTTACCTCCCCCCCCTCCGAATTGACTTCCCCAGTTTCATTCATAGTCACATCACAACTTGGTGATGGAGCATCGAACCACACCACGCCAGCTTGTTGGAGGAGAAAAACTTGCGCAGCAATTGCAATGCGCTGAACGTGACAAGCTGACAGCGGAGCGTGCCAAACTGGAATTAGAACAAAAGCTAAGCATCGCTGACAACACAATCAGCTCGCAAAAAAAAGAAATCTTCTTGCTCAAACGAAAGCTTCAAGAGCCGAAACTGCAGCAGCCAGCTGCCAAAGAGCGATCAGCCTCAGAGCCTCCCCTGGACATGAAGGAAAAACTGTTGTTGTTGGAGGAGAAGTGCAACAATCTTTCCAAAGATAACGAGGAACTCATTCAATGCATTAGGAAGCAGAGTAAACTAATTGATGTGCTCAAAAGGCAGAAACTGCTTCTGGAGGCTGGAAGTTTGCTGACAATTTCTGAGAAGGAGTTCAAACACTTCTTAGAACTCGAAAAAGCATAGATAGAGAATCATACCTGAACCAATTGCATCTTTTTTTTTGTGGACAACATGGCGACATTCTCCAAGTGCTCTTCACACATTGTGTAAATTCTCTCTTCTTTCCTTTGATCTCTCCGCCATGGTAGACCACAAAGCACACCATGTCATGTGTGACCGGTGATGAGACGGGTTTGGTGAAGGTATGGGACATCAGTAAGAGCAGTGGATCTGTTCTATCGTTCGCATATGGGGAGCAAGATCGGAAAAAAGCCGTGATGGGAATGTGCTGGCTTGATTCGTCAACCAACTCAGTTGCCCTTTCCACGAAAGACGGACGCGTTTCAGTTCTGAATATTAGGGATAAGTCAAGAGTAGCGCTGAACAATATAAAATTGTCTGCTGCTCGGTCCGACGCCATATCATGCACGAAAGGACGGATTGTGATTGTTGGACGCGAGGGTGAAGTAGCCCTGACAGATACAGACCTAAAATTGAAGGGATCATTTACTGGCAACGGGCCCGTTGACGCAGTTCACATTCACCGAAAATATGGAATGGTTGCAATGGGTGGAAAGGACAATGAGTTGTGTGTCTACGACCTAGCATCCGAGGATCTTTCGTGCCCAGTTTTTCGGGCATGTAATGTCCGCGACCATGTTCTTGACGTCCCATTCCCAGTTCATGTCACTGGGGCTTGCATCGTCAATCCATATGTTTTTTGCACGTCAACTGCTTTTCACCAGGTTCGTTTTTACGATCGTCGATCGAGTAATCGCCCAGTCCAGGAATTTGAGATTGGTCGCGAAATCGAGCGCCTTCCTACCACGATGGTACAGTGGAACTGCAACAAATTTTTAATTGGCGAGGCTAGTGGAGATGTTCACCTTTACGACACGCGTCGTGGATTTTGCTCAAGAGCAAAGCTTCGAGGCGGTGTGGGAAGTGTAAAATGCATGGCAAAGCATCCTGCTGGTCACCAAATACTTGCGGTTGCTGGCCTTGATCGAAAGGCCCGTCTTTATCATGTGCCAACTGGAAAGCAACTGATGTCGATTTACGTAAAGCAAAAAACAAATTGTGTCCTTCTTGACCGGAATCTTCCCCTCAGTGACAGTGTTGCATCATACAGTGGCATTGCCAATCGAAAACAACCAGAAAAATCGAACCGATTGGGGGATGATGTGTGGGATGACATGGACCCAGTAATCGATGAGCTGGATGATGTTGAGGAGTCTACAAAAGCAGTGAAGCGAGGGCGAGATTCTGCATGATCGCCAGGAACACATCATCGATAGCTGGTGTTCGAAGAAGCAGTTCCAGGTGCTGAAAATTCTTGAATTTCTATCATAATCGGGTAATTCACTTGCTGCCACCGTATTCGCAATTGTTGGAGAGTTTGCTGTTATTGATACCCACCTCCCTGCGACGTTGATTGAAATTGTGCTCTTTTCCCTCTTATTTGAAGGTTGATAAACTCACCATGGCGTCTTGCCGAACTGGCCGGCTTCCCATGCCGGATGATCCACTTTTCAACGCAACGCATATGCATGGCCTCCGCCATAGCAGCCGCGTTGCTGGTCTTGGAATGCTTGCGGTGATTTGGATTTTGTACGAAAAGCTCCGCCACTCGCACCACTACATTACTTACAAGGGTCCCGACAATCCGTTTGCACGTATCCGTCATCGTCGCTTTCCTGGTGGTGCGTTCATGTTTGGTTGGGGTAACAATGGCCTCAACCGTGACTGTGGTATCAAGGAATTCGAGTGCTGGGCAGGTTACACTGGTAAGGAGTACACGTACTAAGTCTCTCGCACCGAAGAATAGTGAAGTAGCGTAGTAGAGAAAACACTAGTGCATCTGTCTTGTAGAAATTGTGACTTCCATTACTGAACAAATTATTGCCATTCGCTCTAAGCTTTAGCGCTGGTATGTGGTTGAATTTCTTCTGCTCCCGTGCGCTTTTCTTCGTTGCCAGTGATAGTAAGTTAGCATTGCTCGCTTGAACAAATTTCAGTGAAGTATGGCGTCTTGTCGAACTGGCCGGCTTCCCATGCCGGATGATCCACTTTTCAACGCAACGCATATGCATGGCCTCCGCCATAGCAGCCGCGTTGCTGGTCTTGGAATGCTTGCGGTGATTTGGATTTTGTACGAAAAGCTCCGCCACTCGCACCACTACATTACTTACAAGGGTCCCGACAATCCGTTTGCACGTATCCGTCATCGTCGCTTTCCTGGTGGTGCGTTCATGTTTGGTTGGGGTAACAATGGCCTCAACCGTGACTGTGGTATCAAGGAATTCGAGTGCTGGGCAGGTTACACTGGTAAGGAATATACCTATTAGTTAGGTATAGTAGTACAGTATCGATAGGGGTTGCTCAGGTGAAATTATATCTGTAGATAGCTCTGATGCTTTCCCAGTTTTGATGACTAGATGATGCGATCATGACAGGCATCCTCAACTACGCCGTGGGAGCTAAAGTCAACTTTATCGACTCAATTTCCTTTTTATCTTAGGCTTGCTGTAGACGAAGTAAGTCGGAAAATGGACTTCGACAAGGCTGAACGAAAGTGTGTCACGAGGGAAGGGAGTAGCACCTCTATGACAGAAGTATGGCGGTGCCTGGACACTTACTCTGTGTTTGTTGAGAAATCAAGCTGGATGATAGGAGATCCATCTGAGTACTTCTCAGTAAAATTGACAGGTAAGTAATGGTTGCTAGAGGTCTCAAATTATGTGGTTTCACTCAATTCCCCATTGTCGGTTATTCTCGCGGATGCACAGCAACACTATAAACACATGCTCTTTTGTGTCTTTTTATCGTTTTCTATTACAAGGCAGATAAATAGTAGATGGAGGAGTTTGTCAAGAATAATCCACTGCATCCAGAAAGCGCTCATTATGTTAATTCACTTGACACCAGCTCGCAGCGCGAGCACGTAGTTCGACTGATAGATGGTGCTGCCTTCTTCGAATCGTGGGAAGTTTACTTCGCGTATGCATTACGTGAAGGGGTGCCCATTACTGACAGCACAATTACCGAAGCTGTTCAATCCGTTGGACTCGATCCGCTAAGTGTTTCCCTTTGGCTACAGGTGATACGGTGCTGCCCAACCCCTGCCGCAAAACGAGAAATGTTTCATATAGGTCTGACGGTTCCGTTGTATGGATCCCAAGCGCTATTTGATGAATACGTTGCGTTTGAAGATGGAGACGGAGGGACTCCATTTATTACCCGTGCGCAATATCAAGCCGTGCACTCAGTTCTTAAGAGTGAGAAGTGGCCTGATAGGAACGCTGATGTGGCTATACATGCCGAGAAGCTAGAAGTGATGCAGCAGTGGCAAGAGCTGTTTGAGTGCATGAAACTGGAAGTCCAAGAAGAGAAGATACAGGAAGAAATTCAGATGCGGCGCATTGATTTGGCATTCAGACAAATGTGCGTGCAGCTACAAGACTGTGATACATGTTGGTTTCAGTATGCGTTGTTCTTGTTGTCAGCCATGGATGACTCAGTCGGGGCCACCGAAATTGCATTGAAGGGATTGCAGCAAGTCAGGGGTAAATCACTTGCTTTGAAGTCACTAGTAAGCGCTCTGACTGGCTCAGTGGACGGAGAAGATAGTGGCGCATCGGCATTAATGAAACAGCGAATGTACGCGATGGATCTGTCACTTGTCGACACTCACAGTGAACAAATGAAACTGTTTCGCTCGGTTGGAAAGGCGGCTGCGCAGAAAGGCTATGGCGATTGGAAATTGTATTCTCAGTGGTCAATGACCGAGCGGTCACTTCTTGCAGATCCAAAAATGGCCGTCAAAGTTTTCGACAATGGCATGAAATGCTGTTCTCAGTCCGTAAATAGTTCTGTCTTATTGGGTAACGAGGCAATTGAATACCACCTCTTACATCGGCAGGAAAGAGAAACTGTTGGGCGATCCGAACAACAAGTTGAGCTGTTGTCATCGTCAATGCACAGAGGGCGAGTCCGAGCTTCTTGGAATTCTCTGGTCCGCGCAGAGAGGGAGCTGGGCCTTCACTTTTCCAGTGCACACTCGAGAAAGCTTCAGAAGTTTCCACAGTCAAGAATTGTCTCATTTCTTGAGAGCTATCGCGTTGGAGATTTTTGCCCGTGCGATGATGCCACTTTTTCGTGGCTTGAATTCGTGGGTGACAATGATGGTGAGAGAGGCCAGGATGCATTTCGTCAGGTAGAACCATCTGCTACCAAAGCCATCGCTCCAAACTTCTTTATTGATAGGGACTGTGAGAGACCAGAGGAGAGTTGCTGGGATGAGTTTGTTCCGATGAGGAATGAAGCGATGTCTCGTCAAGCTCCTAATGGGGACGCTGACAAGATTGTCGGGCCGAGAGACCTTCGCGGGAGATGGGTGTACCGGGTAAAACTGGACGAAGTAACGGAGAAACGAATGGCTCGAGAGCAGAAGAAGAAACTCGTTCTTCAGCAGTCCAACATCGTGAATGATGCGCCGGACAGCGCACTCACCGCTGTGGTTCGTCGCGTCCAATCCCTTCCGTTAAGTGCCGGTCAGAATTCATGCTTGAAAGCAGTATCTGTAGACTGGGTTCTTGAGCTGCTCACTTGTGATGAGCTCAACTTGGATACCATTCTTCGGTCCAAGGCTGCAGTCACCACTGTGAGAAGCTAGATGAAGGAGGTCGAGTATGAGCCATTTCTGTTGTTTGATGTTTTTCTTGCGTTCAGCTGCTCTTTTTCAGGCTAATTGAAGAATGAAATGAAAACAATTACCCTTCGCTCGTTTTCTCTCTCCAATATAGTGCATTCTTGATAATCATGTCGTCTGAAGACTCAGTAGAGGAAGGTGAAGCCCTTCGCGTATTTGGAAAGAATCCATTTGAGGGAATCACAACAAAAACACGATTGCGCCAACTTCTGCAAACCCATCAAGGTAGAGATAAACTTTTCAAAGTTGCGCAGTATCTTCTACGTATCCGACTGTGGTGGAACTCAGTGGAGTTTAACGTGAACTATCTTCCGGGCGAAGAGTTCTCACGAATGGAGAAGAATCTGATGACTATCGTTAATAGTCGTCGGTTGTTTCGTCTAGGCCGGTTTTTTGGTGAGTTCGTGCGCATGCGCGTCACGCTCATTAAGGCATCGGAGTTGGTCTATATACCGATCAACGGCGGCCAGTGGATGGCACTCTTCATTCAGAGTCAGATGATATTGGATATAGTTGCTCGAGCGCTCATGTTTATAAAGTCGTTCTGTGAAGACATTGCGTTCCTAGTGCAGAAGGGCTTTTTCCACAGCAGCGTTGCGGGGCGACTCATCGCAATTGCCACAAAGTGTGGGCTCCCAGTGCTCTCCATTGACTTGTTTCTAAATACACTCCGCCTGTACCAAGGAATCGTCGATGCAGCAGCTGCCGAAGTTCAAAGCGATGTAGCCTTTTCCAAGGAGTCCTTTTCTCTGCTGTCAAAATACGATCGGGTGGACAAACTTCGTCGAAAGCTGATCGTAGCCAGTAGCACCGACAAGAAGGCTGCGGATGTCAAGGTGGACGTGAGACATCCCGACAGCGAAAATGTGGTGTTCGTTGATTCATATGCGAGGCTTCTGTGGATTGACTTTGAGCTGCATTGGATTTGTGTCACCGAGGCCAAACTGCTGCTAGATATTTTTGTGGCGCTGTCTAATGTCTACGCGTGGAAAGGAGTTCAGGGGGCTGTGAGTATCGCTGGCCTACTCTCTGGTCTGTGCTCCGTGTATCGGGTGTGGACTTACGGGCGCTGAACAATTGTTGAGGCCGCTCTGTTGGATTCCACCTGTTCTATCGTCTGCTTTTGTGAGAAAACGTTGTTCACCTGCTGCATATAACCACAATAGAGGGATACTGTGACACCACTCAATCTCGCTAATCTGCGCTGCTGGGGTTTCCCCTCTCCTCTTGTTTTTTTTTTTTCAGCAGACGTATGTTAAGCGTACCACTTACCTGCTTGCTTGTGGCGGCGGCAGTGATTCTGTATCGCTGGCAGAGCATCGCTTCCACGACTCAACCACCAGTTCGTGGTGATGTCCTCCTCGTCTTTGCCCACCCAGATGATGAGGCAATGTTCTTCACTCCGTTTCTCATGTACCTGAGGCGCCAGAAGGTGAATGTCCACTTTCTCTGCTTATGCAATGGTAACTTTGAGCATTTGGGAAAGACACGTGAGAGAGAGTTGGTGGAGAGTGGTGCCTTCTTTGGAGTGTCTCCAAGGAACATCAGGATCGTGAATCATGAACAGCTCCAGGACGGCCAGCAAAACAAGTGGGCGCCGGCTGTCGTAAGAAAGGAGATTGAGCAATACCTTCAAAAAGCGGGGTCAATTAGCACTATCGTTACATTTGACACGCACGGCGTGTCGGGCCATGCCAACCACATTGCGGTTCACAAAGGAGCGAAGCTCCTCAAAGAGGACACCCCTCGCGGATTGATTTACCTAGAACTACGAACCCATGGTTTGGTGCCAAAGTACACAGGCATAGTCTCTCTGCTGCCTTACTTTTTACTGCGCCGCCCAGTGGTTGATCGTCAGACCTTTTCCACAATTACACCCCCGCTAGAAGTGCTCAATACATGGAAGGCCATGCAGCGACATGCTTCGCAGTTGGTGTGGTTTCGATACTTGTTTGTGATGTTCAGCTCGTACACGTACAGCAATGATTTCCAGGAGCTGATGTAAGATACACCACATACCACCAAACTCTCCTACGCATCGTCTGTGGGTACGTAAGTTGGTGAACAGCGTACTGTTGCATATAGCACCCTTACCCCAAACTCTGACCAACTCCCTCCTGAAGACTTACACGCCAACAAAATGAAAAAGACTATAGCTGCTTCGTTTCATCCCCCGCAAGGTTGGAAGCAGCTTTATGACAGGGTTGTTTCCTACCGCCGTGTTCTCAAGGCGCCAGTGGACACCATTGGCTGCCATATGCTCGCGGATCGAACTCGGCCAAGAGAAGAACAGCGATTTCATATTCTTGTTGCACTAATGCTTAGCTCACAGACAAAGGACGCCGTTACAGCTGCCGCGATGGAAGGATTGCTAAAGCACGGTCTCACCCCAACTTCGGTGGCAGGAATGTCAGACACAACGCTGGATCGATTTATTTGCAAAGTCGGGTTTCACAATATGAAAACCAAGTACATCAAGCAAACCGTGGATATTATTCTCACAAAACACAATGGGAAGACTCCCACGCAGTACTCGGACATCATTGCGCTTCCAGGAGTTGGTCCGAAAATGGCCTATCTATTTCTGCAGGAAGCTGATGGCGTGAACCTAGGGATCGGAGTAGATACTCATGTGCATCGCATTGCTCGTCGCTTTCATTGGACACCAGCATCGGTTCGAACACCAGAGGACACACGTTCAGTCCTCCAAAGTTGGCTACCGAAGGAGCACTGGGGAGAGGTGAATCATTTGCTGGTTGGTCTTGGGCAAACGGTCTGCGCTCCAGTATCGCCACGGTGCTGTGAGTGTGAGCTCCGTGATATTTGCCCCAGCGCCAGCCAAACCGTTGTGAAGAAGCGCATGAGGGATCTAGAAGATGTCATTACACCTTCACCAAAGTCTCCAACGCGAAGAAAGAAATCTCGTAGCTGAAGTCAAATCACACAACCAGATGCTCACTGCTG
>JASAON010001304.1:0-11160 GCA_030849065.1 Jaenimonas drosophilae
CCCCTCTCAGAAGGTGGCATGGAGGCCGACGGTGCCTTCATTGCCGGTGGCTGTATGATTGTGGTGGTTCCCATCTTTGCCGTGAACCTCTTTGGTGAGGAGACCAATCAGGTGGAGCGCCGTGCCGACCGGCGTGCAATTCGTCAGAAAGCGAAGGCTGAGCGCGAGGAGCTGGACGCGGAGGACCTCATTGACTCCGTCCTTCCCACAAAGACACTTGAGTTTCCAGCACCCGTGGAGGCTGTGGATGCTGAGCACGCGGATGTGGTTGGCTTCTCCAACGACGTTATGGAACCCTACCGTACAGCTGCGCAGGATGATGAAAGCGACGACGACGCTGACATGGACATCCCCATCTACTGTGGTGGTGCCATTGAGTTCAACCGTGAGGTACTCATGCGCAACAAGCCCCTTGCCATCTATGCCGCTGCCATGACGCTGGGTGTCATTGCCACCGTCATTGTGACCATCAATGGCAGCACGTATCCTCTCATGGGCGTGTGCGTGGTGGTTTCGGCCATCCTCTGTGCCATGGGCTTCTGGGCACTTCCTCCAGTGGCCGCGAAGGCCAATGTCTTCACATTCCTCAACCAAGCTCTCTACGTCAACATTCAGGGACCGCTGCAGACCTTCTACACGGCCGAGGAGCATCAGTACCCTCCAGGTCCACACTTCTCCTTGTTCTTCTACATCACCACGACGGCTATCATTGGCTATGTGGCTATGATCATTGGCGCCACCCTCTTTCCCTACATCTTCGCCAAGCGCAGCTACCGTCTGGCATTCATCATCACCATCTTTGCTGAGATTGTGGGTTCTGTCTTTGATCTGATCCTGGTGAAGCGCTGGAATGTGGATGTTGGTATCCCAGATCACTGGGTGTACATTTGGGGTGATGCGGTTGTGTACCAGATTGCGTACATGCTTGCCTGGATGCCCATGGTGGTGCTGCTGTCTCAGTTGTGCCCTCGTGGCTCCGAGAGTATTGTGTACGCACTCCTGGCAGGTTTTGCCAACTTTGGTCAGCGCATGGCGGCACAGATTGGTACCTTGTTGATGGACCTTGTATGGCCCGTGGACACCAGCAATGTTCCCTACGACTTCTCCAACCTCCCCAATCTTGTGATTGTGGGCCACCTCTGCATCCCGCTCTTGCTGCTTCCTTTGATCTTCGTGCTTATTCCCGGTGCCCGCATCTGTGATGAGCTTGATGTTGACGGCAAGGTTATTGGTGAGAAGGGCGACACCGAGCGGGAGCAGAAGCCAGTGAAGACCCAAGAGGACTCGGAGGAAGGAAGCTCCCCTCTTCAAGATGATGCCACAGTGAACATCCACTGAGATGGCAGTAACTTTCAAATCCCTACCCCCACCCTAATCATCTGTTAATCGCAACTTGTGGTACGTTACAATAGCCGTGAAGTGATACATGCGTCGTTGCTTCTGTTGCCCCCAGCCAATTCGCTCTTCTAATTCATTTACACACTTGACAAGCACATACTCTGGCAATGAAAGCCATGTTGTGTGACGTGCAGTGGTGTAGATGTTGTGTAGTAGGATGTGGGGGAAAAGCATCGTACTCATGGAGCTGTGCCACACAGATCGTGTTTTGATTGCTGTACAGCTGGTTGGGTTTTGTGAGAAGGTTGTGCTTACATCGTATGTGCGTGCGAATGTGCATTTCTTGTAACGATGTGGAAAGGATATAGAACTCATTTGCTTTTTTTTTGATGTGGACCGTCTTTCTCCCCTACTCTCCTTTTCTTTTCACTTACTTCATCCATCCGTCGTCAAATGTGCGAGACTGACAACTTCGGTGTGTACTGTTTTGTTGTTTTTTTTCAGTTCTCTTTTATGTTGCGTGTATGTGCGTCACGCGTCGCGTTTCCATGTTCTTACCCGTTCTTGTTTGTGGCTATATATCCCTGAAGCCCCAATGACGCCTTCCATGCATTCTTGCCTCCGCGTGTGTTGTATGCCTCACTTTTCACGCGGTGTGTTCTTTCTCCTCGTTGTTTCCATGTTTTTCTCTCTTTTTCTTTTATTACGTGACGTCTTCTTGCTACTTCGTAGCTCATTGAGGGCATCCATGTGTGTGCGCGCGCGTATGTACGCACTGTGTTCTCTGTTCGTCCTCCGGTCATTTGAACCCTTGGACGCTGAGTAGGATCTCGATCACCTTGTTTCCCCACATCTTCCGTGTTGAAGCGAAGAAGGCAGTACTCCTCGCGGGTTCCGCCCTTCTCACAAACTCTGTTTCTTTCTTTTTACATGCAGCATGCCGCGCGTGTGGCCACGAAAAGAGGGCCTCTCGATTGTATCTTCTCACCCACCCCACCCACGCAAGTCCCATGCACTTCATGTCCTTTTTTTGTTCGGTCTTATCGTTTCGGTTGATGAATAATGGTCGGCTCTTCCAGTCTTCGACCCAAGAGACGAGCATGCACAGACAGAAGCAATAAACGACCTTCCACGTCAGCCATCGCTGAGTCAAAGAGAAGAGATTCGTTGTGCCGGTAACGTCCTAACTGCTGCACCAGTGTGTTCTGCCGTTCACCGCAGCCTTCGGTCTTGTTTTTCGTCGAAATTTCTTTTTCTTCTTTCAGGAAAAAAAAAACACCTCACACACGTTGAATCCGTCGGTTTGAGCTCTGTTGATGCCATCAACATTTTCCAACGTGTGGCAATACCATTCCTCCCCCCACACACACACACAACATGGTCAAATGCTGCTTCACACAATTACTCGCGCTTAAGCAGAATTATTATTTTTTTCACCTCCCTATTCTCCCATTGACAACTCATGATATAGCTATACACGCTGCCATCCTTTCCTTCAGCTGCTACTTCACCATCTTACACCCAGTCAGTCATGCTGCAGAGTCTCGCCGCCAGCGCCTTGTCCCTCACATTGGAAGAGGACCTTCCCAGACATCACCAACGCGAAGCTGCCGAGACAGCAGAAGAAACGGTAGAGCCACGCCCCGTCCACCCAGACAGTCATCGCCTCTATAAAGCCTGTGACGGCATGTTTGCCTGGACACGCTACGTCCCCATCTTTGGTCCTGCCATTGAGTGTTACGGCCCAAGGTTTGTCTTCACTCTGGACTTCACCGAGTTCATGAGCAAAGGAATGAGTAACTACCTTATGCAGAACTCCTTCTTGCCCATGTTCACACGGCGCTTTGGCTGCAGTGCCATGGAGTACCAACGCTTCATCAACGTGTGCATGATGGGCTGGTCCATCAAGCCCTTCTCCGCCCTACTGTCCGACACCTTTGCCATTTGTGGCTACACCAAGCGTTGGTTCCTCGTCATTTCATCTTTGGTGGCTGCCATCTGCAACGTTGTATTTGGTCTTCTGCCTGCCAAGCACAGTAGTGCTGCAACAGCTGCCGCCCTTGCCTTCCTCTCTGGCTACGGCCAAGCCAACCTGGATATTCTGTCCGAAGGCCTCTACAGCCGCCTCATGCGCCGCTATCCACTTGCCGGCCCTGCGCTGGTATCCTCCCTCTGGTGGTGCCTCAGCTTGGCTGGCATCATTGCCGCCGTCATTGTTGGACCCCTCTCCGACGGTGGCATGGAGGCCGTTNGCCTTCATTGCCGGTGGCTGTATGATTGTGGTGGTTCCCATCTTCGCCGTGAACCTCTTTGGTGAGGAGACCAATCAGGTGGAGCGCCGCGCCGACCGTCGTGCCCTTCGTATGCAAGCCATGGCTGAGCAGGACTTACCCTACGCAGATGGTATTGTAGATGGTGAACTTCCACCCAAGACCATTGATATTCCCGAGCCAGTAGAACCTGTTGCTGCGGACCACCCTGATGTGGTGGGCTATTCCAATGACGTTGCGGAACCCTACCTCAGTGAACGTGACTATGAAAGCGACGACGACGCTGACATTGACATCCCCATCTACTGCGGTGGTGTCATTGAGTTCAACCGTGAGGTACTCATGCGCAACAAGCCACTCGCCATCTACGCCGCCACCATGACGGTGGGTGTCATTGCCACCGTCATTGTGACCATCAACGGTAGTACGTGGCCGCTCTTCGGTGTGGTTGTGAGTGTGTCCTCCATCCTCTGCGCCATGGGCTTCTGGGCACTTCCTCCCCTCACAGCCAAGGTCAATCTGTTCGCCTTCCTTAATACCGCTCTGTACGTCAACATTCAGGGACCTCTGCAGACCTTCTACACGGCCGAGGAGCATCAGTACCCTCCAGGCCCACACTTCTCCATGTTCTTCTACATCACCACGTCTTCCGTGATTGCCTACGCTTCCGCGATTCTTGGCGCCACCCTCTTCCCCTACATCTTCGCCAAGCGCAGCTATCGGCTGACCTTCATCGTCACCATTATTGCCCAGATTGTGGGCTCCGTCTTTGATCTCATCATGGTAAAGCGCTGGAATGTGGATGTTGGTATCCCAGACCACTGGACGTACATTTGGGGTGATGCGGTTGTGTACCAGGTGGCCTACATGCTTGCCTGGATGCCCCTGGTGGTGCTGCTGTCTCAGCTGTGCCCTCGTGGCTCCGAGAGTATTGTGTACGCACTCCTGGCTGGCTTCTCCAACTTTGGTCAGCGTACGGCGGCGCAGATCGGTACTCTGTTGATGGACCTTGTATGGCCCGTGGACACTTCTGTGGTGCCCCACGACTTCTCCAACCTCCCTATTCTTGTCATTGTTTGCCACCTCTGTATGCCAATGTTGCTGGTTCCGCTGGTGTTTCTCCTCATCCCCGGCTCCCGCATCTGTGATGAACTGGACGTGGATGGCAATGTGATTGGTGAGAAGGGCAACACCGAACGGGTGCAGAAGAGAAAGCATGCAGCGTTGCAAGCGGGCTCTGATGATGCCAGTGCTCCCCTTCAAGATGATGCCACAGTGAAGAACCAGTGAGGAGACCATTTGTTTCAGTACCCCATTTGAGCCCAGCCGACTTACCTTGTGTGAGCCTCTGTGATCGATGGCGGCACAATAGCTGAGAAGTGATGTTTAAGCCGTTCCATCCATTGGCCCCACCCAATTCGCTCTTCACCTCCGACGTGCACATGCTCTGGTAACCAAACGCCACATTTTTTCTTCGTGGTTCAGTAGTGTTATTTGCCGTGTTGTGGAGCCTGGGGAAGAGGAGTTTGCTACTTGCGAAGCTATATTTGCTGTCCATCTATTGGAGTGCTGCACAGTGGGCTTGACAGTGTGGGATTTCTTACCCATAGCACCCGTGATGGTGTCCATGCTCTGGGTGACGAGATGAGGTCTGATTGCAGTAACGCCAGCTGTCCATCCTTCCTATTGGATGGAGACTTCCTCTCACTTTCATGTTTCTATTTTTGTTTCGTCCGTCCTGTCAACGTGTGAGACTGATGGAGTGTGTTTGTTTGCTTTCTTTGTTCTTCTTTGTACGTCACGCCTTCTTGTCCAATGATATTCCCCATTGTTGTTACTATTGTAGAGTACGGCCATTCCTCTCCCCATCTCCGTTTGGGCCTGCACCAACCATTCCTCCACTCACTCGCTTACTGCCTCAGCGTATGTTGTATGTCAATTTGTCGCACGGCGTGCCCTCTCCACTGTTCCCTTAGTTGATAGTTTTTTTTTGGCGCGTTTGTTTGTTTTCTCCCTTCTTCATTCTGTGGCGTATTTTGACGGAACTGAGTTCAGCTCCTCTGTGCATGGCTGTGCGTGTGGACGCTGGCAACTCACTGCTGTTCCCCTGCTGGATCACATACGTTCTATAATCCAATCGATATCGTATCGCGCAACGTTCTGACACACAATAAATTTTCTGCATGATAAGTTGAGCATGCGTACGTAGATATCACATAACTGCGGGCGTTCACGTAGCTCCCCTATGCAGCCCATCTTCTCCGTGGTTTTTTTTTTCGTCGTAGAGATCTCCCTGTGGTGTTCATTCCTTCTGTGCTACAGAACAAACAGACACACACATATGTACAGGGGGAACAGGAAAGACCTACAACCTGAGCTTGCAACAGTGTAGAATAGTGGTGCCAGTCACATCTGTTAACTAACGCACAAGTCAGTTGTGACAGCAGCCATTGTGCTTCACTTCGATTCTTCTCATTTCTCTTTTCATGCATTCTTCTTTCATGAGCAACACAAACTCCTCTGCCTTCCTCGTGGCATATCAACTCGTTGTTGGTCAAAGAAGCCTAAATTGTCTGTGTGACCCGCACTCCATGTGTCGCGAACGTTTACACATTTCCCCCACTCACTCATCCGTTCTGCTCTCCCTCCCATACTCTATCTATTCTCTCCTCCCTACATATTTGCAACAGCTCACATTCACCAAATCACTCACCTCAGTAGGAACGACTTCACCACCAATTACCACACTACTCATGCAGCAGGGATTCACCGCCAGTACCATCTCCCTTCCCATCTTGGAAGAGGACCTCCACGGCCACGGTGACGACCCCCACCATCACCGCCAAGTTGCCAACACGGCAGAAGAAATTGTGGATCCACGCCATGTCCATCCAGACAGCCGTCGCCTCTACAAAGCCTGCGACGGCATGTTTGCCTGGACACGCTTCGTCCCACTCTTCGGTCCTGCCATTGAGTGTTATGGCCCAAGGTTTGTCTTCACATTGGACTTCACCGAGTTCATGAGCAAGGGCATGAGCTTCTCCCTCATGTACAACTCCTATCTTCCCATGTTCCTCTTTCGCTTCGGCTGCAATGCCATGGAGTTTCAGCGTCTCATGAACGTGTGCATGATGGGCCCTGCCATCAAGCCCTTCTCTGCCGTGCTGTCGGACACCTTTGCCATTTGCGGCTACACCAAACGTTGGTTTCTGGTGGGTTCTGCCTTGGTCTCCGCCGTCTGCTGCGTCATCTTTGGTACCCTCCCTGCCAAGCACAGTAGTGCAGCCACTGGTGCCGCCCTCGCCTTCCTCTCTGGCTGGGGTCAGGCCAACCTGGACATTCTGTCCGAAGGCTTGTACAGCCGTCTCATGCGCCGCTTCCCTGGTGCCGGTCCTGCGCTGGTATCCTCCCTGTGGTGGTCTCTGAGCCTCGCTGGCATCATTGCCGCCGTTATTGTTGGACCCCTCTCAGAAGGTGGCATGGAGGCCGTTGGTGCCTACATTGCCAGCGCTTGCATGATTGTGGTGGTTCCCATCTTCGCCGTGAACCTCTTTGGTGAGGAGACCAATCAGGTGGAGCGCCGTGCTGATCGGCGTGCCATTCGCCTGCAGGCGAAGGCAGAACGGGCAGCACTGTACGCAGATGATCTCACTGATTCCGTTCTTCCATCGAAAACCCTTGAACTCAACAAGTCAGCAGAGCCTGCTGTTTCTGAACACACTGATGTGGTTGGCTTCTCCAACAACGTTATGGAGCCCTTCCGGTCAGCTGCGCAGGATGATGACAGTGACGACGATGAGGTGGACATCCCCATCTACTGCGGTGGACTCATTGAGTTCAATCGTGAGGTACTCATGCGTACCAAGCCCCTTGCCATCTATGCCGCCACCATGACGTTGGGTGTCATTGCCACTGTCGTTGTGACTATCAACGGTAGCAAATGGCCGCTCTTCGGTGTGGTTGTAAGTGTGTCCTCCATCCTCTGTGCCATGGGCTTCTGGGCACTTCCCCCAGTGGCCGCGAAGGCCAATGTCTTCACATTCCTCAACCAAGCCCTCTACGTCAACATTGCTGGTCCCCTACACACTTTCTACACGGCAGAAGAAGACAAGTACCCTCCAGGTCCACACTTCTCCTTGTTCTTCTACATCACCACGTCTTCTGTGATTGCCTACGCTTCCATGATCCTTGGCGCCACCCTATTCCCCTACATCTTTGCCAAGCGCAGCTACCGTCTGGCATTCATCGTCACGATCTTTGCTGAGATTGTGGGTTCTGTCTTTGATCTGATCATGGTGAAGCGCTGGAATGTGGATGTTGGTATCCCAGATCACTGGGTGTACATTTGGGGTGATGCGGTTGTGTACCAAATTGCGTACATGCTTGCCTGGATGCCCATGGTGGTGCTGCTGTCTCAGTTGTGCCCTCGTGGCTCCGAGAGTATTGTGTACGCACTGCTGGCAGGTTTTGCCAACTTTGGTCAGCGTACGGCGGCGCAAATCGGTACTTTGTTGATGGACTTTGTATGGCCTGTGGACACCAGCGTTGTGCCCTATGACTTCTCCAACCTCCCCATCCTCATCATTGTGTGTCACCTCTGCATTCCAGTGCTGTTGCTTCCGCTGGCCTTCCTACTCATTCCTGGTGCCCGCATCTGTGATGAGCTTGATGTGGATGGCAATGTGATTGGTGAGAAGGGCAACACCGAGCGGGATCAGAAGCCAGTGAAGACCCAAGAGGACTCTGAGGAAGCCAGTTCACCTCTTCCCGACGATGCCACAGTGGCTGACCACTAGCATTGCAAAAAGTTCCGTTCCCTACCCCAATCCTCTCTTGCGTATCAAGCCGGGGTACGTTGCAGGCAGTAGCCATAATGGAAAGTATTCGCCGTACCTTTCATTGTCCTCAGCCAATTAATGCAGACCATGATTCTGTCGTGCAGTGATGCAGACGCTGTGGAATAGAGTGGTCTGGGGAGAAAGGCATATCTGTACTGTAAGATCGGCTATCAAGGGGGTTGTACATTTCATTGTAGGCGGGTTACGAGGATTTTCAGCAACTCGAGTTCACTTTTTCGTACCCAATGGGAACGAGCTCACACCGTCCCCCCTCCTCTTCCTGTACCTCTCTTTTGGTCGCCCTGTCGTCAACTTGTGAGACGGAACACAATACGTGGTCCTAATGTGTTTCTTTTTTTTTCTGTTTTGTGCGTTGCACGTTTCTTTTCATTTGAACATGTTATCCCCTACGTTCTTGCTGTTGTTGTGGATTATGACAGTATATTCGAATCCCATTTATGCCTGCACTGCATACCTTCCGTTTGTTTCACGACCTCTCGCATTTGTTGTACGCCTCTCATTTCGCGGTTTGGTCTTATGTTGTTAACAATTACTGTCTTTTCTTCCGTTTTGTGGCGTGATTCAACAAGTAATGGGTTCAGTTTCTTTTTTTTCGTGCGTGTGTATTTCCTGGGCACTTCCTCAGTTTAATTCTCACGACGTTCTTCACCTAGCGTGATGATGGGCAGATGAAAGCAACACTCTCATCGGGTCATTCCATTCTAAAACATCTCCTCCTCGTTGAGTCGTGAGAAGTTACGTGTCATGAAAGACGAGCGACATTCATCTCTCAGGGCCTACCCATCTCTCCCGTTGTTCGATTTGTTTGTTGTTCCAGCTCCACGTTTCTCCTCGTTTTTTTTTTTGCATGTCCTGATGCACAAACACACAAGGAGAAGAAAGAAGAATCGCATCAAAATACCATTTTGGGCAGTAAACAAGACACAGCCACCTCATTTCAGTAACAGCGATTAGCACCAGCTTCAGTAACACTGATTAGCACCAGCTAACCTCGTCATCTGAACCGCAAAGCCTGATACCGCTGACGACATTTTTTTTCCCCTTCTCTTTTTCTTACTTTCTTTTTATACGCACTTGTTGAGCGCTGAGGACGTTTTCCACACCTCTGCCCCATCATGAAACACGCTACGATGGTCCACCAACATTACCCATGCACACCACAGCATGCATTCACACCCCCATCACGCGAACATATTCTTCATGCCACTGAAATAGTACACTTCTCTCCACACTCTCTCTGTTCGCCCGTCACACTAACGACTACTCACACAAAGCTTTACATCCCAATCACTCATCTTCAGTTACTCCTACCCAGTAGCCACCACCACCACCAATCATGCAGCAGAACCTCGCGGACAGTGCCATGTCCCTCCACATCATGGAGGATGTGTACTATGGTCACAGTGACAACCCTCGCCACCGTCAAGTTGCCAACACGGCAGAAGAAATTGTGGAGCCACGTCCCGTCCATCCAGACAGTCATCGCCTCTATAAAGCCTGTGACGGCATGTTTGCCTGGACACGCTACGTCCCACTCTTCGGTCCTGCCATTGAGTGTTATGGCCCAAAGTTTGTCTTCACACTGGACTTCACGGAGTTCATGAGCAAGGGCCTCAGTAGCAAACTGATGCGCAACTCCTTCCTCCCCATGTTCTTCTTTCGCTTTAATTGCACTGCCATGGAGTACCAACGCTTCGTCAACGTGGCCATGATGGGTTGGTCCATCAAGCCCTTCTCCGCCCTACTGTCTGACACCTTTGCCATTTTTGGCTACACCAAGCGTTGGTTCCTCGTCATGTCATCTTTGGTGGCTGCCATCTGCAACGTCATATTTGGTCTTCTGCCTGCAAAGCACAGCAGTGCTGCAACAGCTGCCGCCCTCGCCTTCCTCTCTGGCTTGGGTCAGGCCAACCTGGATATTCTGTCCGAAGGCCTCTACAGCCGCCTCATGCGTCAGTACCCCGCCGCCGGCCCTGCGCTGGTGTCGTCCCTGTGGTGGCTCTTCAGCGTCGCCGGCATCATTGCCGCCGTCATTGTTGGACCCCTTTCGGATAGTGGTATGGAGACAGTTGGCCCCTTCATTTCTTCAGCGTGCATGATGGTGGTCGTTCCAATCTTTGCCCTGAACTTCTACAACGAGCAGCCCAACCAAGTGGAGCGCCGTGCTGATCGCCGAGCCCTGCGACTTGAGGAGGAAGCCAAGAATGGAGGCAAGGCACAGCCCGGTGACGATGTGAATTCAGATGACGTGATTGGCTTCTCCAACGCCGCTGGTGAGCCCTTTGATGCTGCAGAGCAGGAAGAAGAGGTGGACATCCCCATCTACTGTGGTGGTGCCATTGAGTTCAACCGTGAGGTACTCATGCGCACCAAGCCTCTCGCAGTCTACGCCGCTGTCATGACGGTGGGTGTCATTGCCACCGTCATTGTGACCATCAACGGTAGCACATGGCCCCTGTTTGGAGTGTGCGTGGGTGTGTCCTCCATTCTCTGTGCCATGTCCTTCTGGGCCCTTTCACCCGTTACAGCCAAGGTCAACCTGTTCGCTTTCTTCAACTCCGCCCTGTACGTGAGTATTGGTGGTCCGTTGAGTATCTTCTTCACGGCAAACGAAGAACAATTCCCTGGAGGTCCGCACTTCTCCTTGTTCTTCTTCATCACCACTTCCTCCGTGATCGCATACATCGCAATGC
>JASAON010001305.1:0-11164 GCA_030849065.1 Jaenimonas drosophilae
AGAGAGAGAGAACGGAAGATAGTTGGGCAGCACTGCAGGTAGTGGTTGCGGTTAAATCTGAAAATAGGAAGGATATAGTTGCGGGCACGAGTATTGATGTGCCACAGAAGAAGAAGCGAGAAACAGGTAGCAGGTGGATGCTTGGACTGGATAACAGAGTACAGGGGACTACTGGTTTACCACACGGAAATGGAGTTAGCTCGACGACTTTCACGGTCTCCGGCCGCGCTAATCGCTCCTCCATGTGGACTGGAAAAGGGGTGTGAAGGTTGATATTGAGTACTGGGAACGCGACGATGCTCATAGCCAATGGACATGGCCCGACCTTGATTGCTTCCCTCTGAGATTGTCGTTGCCCATGATTCTCTGAAGGAGGATATAAGCTTAAGTACCATATCTGCAGTAACTTTCGACGCAGACTCTCCCGAGAAGGAGCCGTGCCACACATCTTCAAGAGCCTTGAAGAGGGCCAGCGGACATGGATTTGGTTCCGCAAGTCTTGGAAGTCCAGTTGGTTCCAGTGGTGCAATCACGCAGCAGGTTTTGCTATCCGCCCCAGAGCTGTAGATCGAGAGGCTGCTTCCTTGGAGAAAGTGAGATGCCAGTACAGCCAGAGTACGTGCGCTGTGATCTGGACCAGAGTCACAGCGACTAAGACGCGATACGGTGAGGTTGTTGCATGGCAAAGAGAGGAGAGTAGAGGTTATACCATCGTCCTCTCCCTTCTCGAGAAGCCACGCCGGCTTCACAAACAAGTCAAGACGCAGCTGATCCGAGTCTTGGACTGGTACAGCGACGGCCGCTGATGGGGAGACAAGTATCTGCATTGTGCATTGGCGGCGAATGAAGGAGAGAAGGTTAATAACTTCACGGAAATACCTATGGCACCGGTCATCCAGAGGCGCTGCACACTCCGAAGCCTCTTCATCAGCCATTGGTACTGTGTGATCGTCGCCTGCGCAACGTAATCGCCTGGCTAAGATGAATTGCCGGTGAAGACGGCTAATTAATGGGCCGCAGAGTGCAGAACGCGCTCCTTTGGTGACTGGTGTGGATGCGCCACCATCAAATGTGATTGCGATCACGGCAAAGGCTAGGTGCGATGCCGTTTGCAAGAGTTGTCTATCCAAAACCGACAAGCCGCGAATTCCGTCCAGCGTACGACTCCGTTGGTGGTGAGTGAAGGCCTTGTTCGAGCCACAGGTGGATGGAGACAGAAGGCCGCCATATCGTGCGAAGCCACTACGACTGGAACTGATACCATCGCCATCATCGATTTTGAGCGCTGGCTTCTGCTCTAGCACCTGCACCACGGCTGACACCCGCAACGGCTGGTTGATCTGGATAGACCGCCAAATTGATTGAACCACCTCCATAGCTGGCTTGTTGCGGATATGACGAACGCTTGGAGAACATACCCGAAACGGGTGGACCATGAGCGCGGCAACGAGCAGCACCACCACAAGAAAATCGGTAGAGAAAAACAGCATTAGAAGAAGAGAGCTCGCGCAACAGGTCGCTATCTTCACTTGGTCCCGCCGAATCACATGAAATACCAACGCTAGTTCGTAGTAACAATCGGTTTGAAGGCCGCGAGAAAAAAAAATCCGCGCCCGAACCAGTGCATTGAGAAGAGTCCGTCGCCGTCCGTAAAGGCACATGTTTGATCCGCTGATAGGCGAAGACGAAGGTATATAGCTCTCCTCCTCCGCAATCGGTGTGGAGAAGAATGAGGACATGGTCCGAAGGGTGGTTACCACCTCCAGAAGGAGAATGGCGCAAAGGGCAATAGTGAGTATATCAATGGATAGTGCCAGCATTACCACTGCAATCAGAGCCAACGTCTTAGCAGGTCGGCGCCACATCAGCGTGCTACTCAACCGCAGAGCTGTATCTACAACCGCCATGTATGGGATAAGGAGAAACCGCACAGCTGGTGTGTCAAAACTTCCCACTTGGATCTGCTCCTGCGCATTGGACACGGTGCTCGGATGTTCAGCATTTCCCACCTCTATTGCGGAAGGTAGTGAAGATTTCAGATTGCGACACAGCAATAACTTATCGGAGGGGATTTGACTGAAGGAATATGCACTCACTTGGAACGTGAGAAACGCGCTTCCTCCAATGTCTTTGCCAAACATGCAATTAGTGGCCACGGTGTTCAGATTACGGCCCTCCACCAGTCGAGTGACTGTGTCCTTTGGCTGTAGCGCTACGTAGACACCTCCGCTAATGGTGAATAACTCTTTCAGGGTAATCTTTGCAAGGCCGAGACAGATCGGCACGTTCCATTTATCATGTAGCGACGCGCGTACCATCCGTTCATCACGATCCGAAAGAGGTGGGGCTAATTGAAGTAATCTGATTTTTACTACTGCATCGGACATGGAATGTGGCAAAGATGCCAGAATTACCTCATTGGGATGTGCAGCATACCGTCTGGTTCGGACTTCACTGCCATCCCAATCGCTATCTATTAATTTCTCATGCTGCACTCTCTCCCGCCGAACAGATAGGTCGGAACTCACCAACTTCACAAGACCCTCAAACGCGAATTCAACTCGTAAGGTTGGGAGAGGCTCTGACTCATCCTCGTTGATACCACATTTCTTGCCGACGGTTTGTCGCTTGAAGCGGCTCAAGTTCAGCAGCTTAACTTCCTTGGCGGAGGTAAATGCACTACCCTCGTCTTCTTCGCGGCGAGTCACACGGTCAAGCAGTGAAAGCGAAGCTCCGTCTCGTTCGTCACGTGTTGGTCGTACAGTAGCTGACTGCCTAGTTGAGCAATTTGCAAGCTGCTGGATACGGTAAAAGCTCTGTGTGTCAAAAGCGCAGACTTTGCTGATCTCGCAAAGACGGAACTCTACATGCATATGTGGAGTGGGTTACTGCACGATGCGAACAGGTATCTCAGCAAGCGCAGAGACACAACTATAATGAGTCACAATGAAACGAACAAGATGTGGGCATGATAGCGAGCAAATGCATGTATGAGACATATAACACGTATAAGTGATACTGATAATGAATCGATGGAGAGAGATATTGAAAGCATGATTCCCAATCGGGCATTTTTCTGTGATGGTGGCTTGCCCATTGATCTCACAAATAAAAGGAAATGCCTCAGTGTTACCCATTGAAGGTATGAAGCTGAACGTTGTTGGCCAATAGTAGAACCACCTGCGGAAGAGACAAATCACTTCACTCTTCTTTTTTTTGAGTAGTTACCAAGTGCACCGTCCCATCGGTGTCCTCACAACTCAAATCGAGCCCACCCTCATCGTCGGCACCCCGACTGTCATCTACAGGGTAAATCCACCGTTGATAGAGCAAAATGGCAAAGACTACATCATCGCGGAAGCACGCCAGTCTGTGTAGCCATGGCATTTTGATGATGAAAGCGAACAGATCATCTATTACCGTGTTAAGAGCCTTATACACGAAACTCCTCCAGGGAAGCTGACCAACGCTCTTTAATTGATAATTGATGAATATTTGAGGAGTCATCATAACGAATCCGAAAAGGTAGATGAACTGTACCTGTGTGTGAATGGCATAGGAGTACCAGTTTGCGTGTGTGTTATTAAGAGCAGAGTAAACACAGTATCCCAACAAGATTGGGGTCATCGCAATTAATAGGTACTTCATGGCAGCTCGGTCAAGCCGTTGAGTTTGCTTGTCATAAGATTGCTGAAAACGAATCTCATAACCCCAAATGACGCACTTTCCAGTGCATCGTGGAACTCTTTCGTCACAGATGTCACACGCTGAAACTCGTGACAGTGATACAGTCTGTGTTAGCTTCCAGAACTCCGTAAGGACGCCAAGAGCTGAAGGCAGTAGAATTGTCCATGACGTTTCACCACTTTCGCATAAATAAAGGAAAATGACTGTTTGGAAATAGCAGTTCATCACCACACTACGTAAAGAAAGGCCTTTGAAGTCCTTTCGTCCCCGCCAGAAGCTGACATCATTGGAAAACGCCAAGTACTCAAACACCATATGAAGCAAGGTAACAGCCCCCGTAAGTGCAAGGAAGTAGGGGTTCGTTTCACAAAATATCCGCTTCGTTTCCTCGATGTTCTCTTGGGTGTTGAGTCCCATGGACATCTGTTGATGCAACGCGTCATCCAGCATCGCATGCATCACTACTTTCCAAGCAGCAATCGGTGTCACAGAAACTGTAAGTGGCAAAATCGATGTTTCATTGATAGCGACAAGGTGCTCTCGGAGTACCCAGAAGTTATTTACGTACACAGCTGGCCCGTATGTACGTTCGTCAATTATAGGAGTAAAAGCTTGGTACTGCTGAGGCAGGGGAGCTGTGAAGTCTACAACTGGGGATAAAGCCAGTGACTGTTGAAAATGGGGCTCGTAATCAATGTTCTGTGCATCCACTTTACCATCGCCTCCATGGTTGCGATCGGAGGAAGTCCGCTTCAGCGGGAAAAATGAAACAAGTGAAACACGGTCATCGAAAAACCTTTGTTGCCGGACACGCCAATCTATCCGTATGCGGCACGAGCAATTCTTTGAGTAACACATGGAGAGATTCAGCAAGCGGTGGGCAATATGTTGGCCTTCAGCTATTGAACCATGATCAAAGGGGATGCCGGTAAAAGAAATTGGTTCGAACCGGCACCAACTATCATCACTAGAAACAACAATCTCTAGCGGTTCGCGATGGCGTGCAAAAGGAGCCAGCATAATATTGCCGGAACTGTTCTCTTCAGCTTCTGTATAGGCATACATCTCTCCATGACTTGATCCAAATCCCCATAGCGCCAGCGTGTTCAAAATTAGACAAGCAATTCCAACATAAAGCACTACTCCCCGCATCGTCACTCTACGGACTTCATTTGAGTTGTCTGTTTCAGCAGACATACGCTATGTGATTGACCTGAAGAAGATGAAACAGTGGATATTCAGGTACTAGCGACATTGATCAATCCAAAGAACATCGGCTAAAAACACAGTGAGATATCTCCATTTTTGACAAAAGGCGTTGCATGACGAGCTTCTTTCTCACGCATCTGGGCAACAGACTGCTAGTGAACCGAGGTTCATAACTATGGGTGAAAGCTCCCTAGTTGTTGACCGACAAGTTCCGCGTACATCGAGCGCGCTCACCAAAAGTAACAATAGGAGAGCAAAGAGAACCACAACCACAGCAGCAAACTGCCTGGAACCAATCAGAAATACACCAAAGCCCTTGTTTATTCCTGACACAGCCTTCTGGTGCCACAGCAAGGACGAAGTTGCGTTAGAGTTGACAGTGAACAGCAAGCGATAAGCCGCGTTGCAGTCTTCTGCTGAAGCAACTCCCTTTGCGGGAAATACAGAGGTTGGGCCGCGCTCCAATGCAAGCAAGCGGCTCATGTCAGGATCTACAATCTCCAGTAAAACGGAGAACTGGGGTGAATTAGGCTTCTTCTTGAGCCCCCCTGCAGTGTCATAGTTCTGTCTCACAAAGATAACTCTTTGCAGGTCGGATGAAGAAAGTATTTCAATTTTTGAGACGTTATTGTCACTTTTGTTGCTGTTCTGTAGCGCAGCCACTAGATGAGAGTATTTTAGCATAGGAATATTCAGCCACGTAGTGGTCTCATCATCAAGCCCTTGTATAAGCTGAATCTCCTCAGAGAGAAGTGACCTGTTGACAGCTTGGGGACGCTGTTGCTGCGCATCTCGAGCCAAATCGCCTTGCGACCTTGCCTGATCGGAGACTCTAGTCATTTCTGACAAAGCATCTGCTGTTGGTTGAGTTGATGTCTGATCCACAGTGCTCCGCTTCGAGGAAATTGATTCTTCACTTTGCTTAATACGCTGTGCATTCCTTCCGGTGATTGGGGCATCCCATGGAAGCATAAAAAACTGGCACAGAAATACGCAGTGAATCATGTACACAACGATACGAAAGATTGGCGGAATGCGGCACGTGAATACAAACAAGTCGTCAAAAACAAAGCCAAACTCCGCAAAGAAAAAGTTTAGCCACGAAAAATTCAGAGTGGTGAAGTTGACAAACTCTAGCGGGAGCGAGCATTTCCGCATCACAAAGTTATCATGAATGTTCGGGGAAAATCGGTACAAGAAGGCCATCACGTAGCAACATCCGAACGCACATCTGAAGAGATCTTCCCAAGGGGAAGCGCTCCAATGGCATGCATACCCTAAGCTCCCTAACACAAGGGGGACCAAAAGAACCAGTGCTTCTTGGCCAAGGTCCATGTACGACTTTTTCTTCACTGACTGAACTTTCACCTCCTCAACAGATGACTTAGTGACCGTCACACCAAAATAGAGGATTGAGATCAGCATGCCAAAATTGAAAGAAGATACGTACAACCCTTCATACAGTGTAAAAAAGGCCATCGTTGCCGCCTTGCAGGCCACACCAAGCACAAAATTGTGGTTTGTGGTCGTTCCCGAGAATAGCCGGAGAATAATCTCCAGAAGCTCTTGGGCTGCGCATAGGGATATTTGATAAACTCGAAAAAACACCAATGATCTCAGCTGCAGCAGTTCATTCCTGTATTTATTGGCGAGTTCAAAGCTATGATCACCGCGAGATAGCAACACGTTATGCGCTTCTTGGATTTTGATCATCTGCAATCTGCAGGTCTCTCCACAAGATGGATTTTTGTCAGGGTGCCAAATTTTCACTTGTTCTCGGTATGCTCGCTTGATTTCGGATGGGCTTGAAGATGAATGGAGACCCAAAGTCTTGTAGTACACATCAGCTTCGACATCAATCAGAACTTCCCATAGTGGCCAAAAGGATGCTAACATTACTGCAAAGCAAATGGTGATAGCAACAATTCTCATGATCAGATTGCGCCTTGTCTTGAACCTGTTCTCAAAGATTCGTTTCCTTTCCAGATAATCGCGAAGGCAGCAATCAGCCCACGTATCAAAGTTTGACTCATCTTCCGATAGAGACACCAAAGAAAGCTCATTGGTTTTCTTGTCCTTCACAACAAATGCGCGGCCGATGGACTTCATTCGCTCCACAAATACCCCAAAGTCAGAGTTTCTACTTAGCAGCTCCTTGGATACAGTTTCGGTGAGTGGCTTCGCATTATCGACAACTGTGACGTGTGTGGGTGTGTTAAGCTGCATTTAGTAATCAGTTACTCTATCTTAGAAATGCTAACTGTAAGTAGGTGAAACAAATCGAACAATATACGCAAGTTGTAGCTGAAGCACTGGGGCCAAGGCTGACCTTCCCATGCATATCCAGGGCCGGCATCGTAGTTGGGGACTAATCTCACAGCACGCCTCGTAATACACTTCCTTAGAGACGTCGTTTCGGAAGGAAGAAAAAGGATGACAATCCCCCCCCCACGCAAACGCACACACACACACAAGGAACCAAACACAGACACGCACGCACGCATGACACGAGCAAGCCCCCCCCCCCAAACGCACGCCAAGAGCATGTGGCGTTTTTTTGTGCTAACAGCTGAATGGACTGCTTGGACGGGGCACAATAAACCACCGCTTCCATATCCGCGACAATTTCCGTGATCCTCAATGGGCGACTGGGGGGGGGGGGAGCTCCACTGAAGCATCCGATGGCCGATTCGGCGGTCATCATCCTTCATTTGGAGGCCAATCGAGGGTTCACCGCATCGTAGCGGATGTGTGCGGTAAACACTCATCGTATCATTTTTCTCAAAGTTGATGCTAAGGCTGAGTAGGTGTTTTGTTTCCATCGATGGCGTCTGAGGAATGCTGAGTGTTGACAATGTCCCTTCGCAGTGTATTGCCAACTGAAATGTCAAACTTATGACTTTCATTCACATCTTGTTCTATTCACTTAGAATCATGGATTCGAAACATATGCAAAAACTCCTTCTGATGGGGCCAGGAGGTGCTGGGAAGACATGCATGCGCAGTATCATATTCGATAACTACCTCCCACGGGATGCCCTTCGACTTGGAATCACAATTTCATTGGACCAGAGCCAGGTACACATTCTCAGGAATCTGTTTCTCAACTTATGGGACTGTGGGGGGCAACATCGTTACGTCACGGAATATTTGAACCGTCAAAAAGAGTACATCTTCAGGTATGTTGGTGTGATGCTTTTCGTATTTGACATCAATAGTATGAGCCGGGAAGGACAGCCAATGCAAGGATCTGGCGGGAGTGATAGCTTCCAAGTTTCTGGATCGTCTTCAGGAGGGCAAAGTGGTGCAGAGCGGAATAGTGCAGATTGGAAGCTACCCGAGATGCTTGACTACTTCAAGGCAGCAATGCGGTACATCCGCCTGTATAGTCCGCACGCTAAAGTATTTGTTCTTTTGCACAAGGTTGACCTTATCCACAAAGACATCAGACAGCAGCTCATTGAGGAAAAGAAGCGTCAAATATTGGGAAGTATTGACTCAGATGGGACAGATATACAGTTTTTTGGCACTAGCATTTGGTCAGACTCTCTGTATCGGGCGTACAGCTCTGTGGTTCGGTCACTTATTCCGCACCGAGAAATTCTAGTCTCTGCAATGCGCGCCGTTGCAATGGCTTGTGATGCGGTTGAAGTCGCCCTGTATGAGAGGAGTACTTTTCTTTGCCTCACCCATATCAGTCGCAAAGACAATGCAGGAGGAGCCAACCGCTTTATTCAGGGAGATGGTGAGCTCAGGACAACAGAGGTAAGCGAAACCGTAAAGCACTTCAAACTCAGTTGCATGAACAATACCACAAGTTTAGATGGATTTCAGTTATGCACAGAGCAGTTTGTTGCTGTTCTCCATCCATTCACAGACTACACTCATGTACTCATTGTGTCGGATGACCCATCTACGAATGTGCACTTGCATGAATTGAATGTTGTTGCCGCAAGGAATCAACTTCAGCAGTTTCTGCATTCCAATGAACCTGGTGCCGAAGCCATGCGTGAAGTTCTGTGAGTTGAAGTTTTGTGACACTATTCTGCACTAGAGTCAAGTGACTTCAATCAACGCGGACCATAGTTCTCGCATCGCTCGAGGTACCTAGCCTGGAAAACAATGAGGATACTCACTCGGCCCGTAACAGGTGCTGCCTGAGAGACCTAAACCTCATGTTTCTAATCTCTTTTCAGTGGTGAATGTTCTGTTTGCTCACGGGGTCAAGCGTCATAGGCACTCGTAACAATCCATCCAATTGCTTGGAGAGAACAAGGCTGGTTGACAGTGACACCATGTGACCAGCCTGCAGCAATTATGACGTGGGGGCTGCTTTGCACTATGATTTGAGACAGACGTGATTGTTCACTCTCCACCCGTCATAGCACGTGCGTGACGGTACAATGGGATTGAGTTTTAACGGTTCACGCGGAGATATTGCTAGACTTTGCGTCAATTGGCCATTGATGTTTTACCTTGGTGTTGTGTCCCCCAATGGGTGTGAAGGGTTTAATGACACACTCCCATTATAGGCCTCTTTTCGTAGATGGAGTGGGCTCGCCAACGTCGGCTCGATGATAACCACATCGCATTGGAATTGGACACTTGGGAGGTCTCTGATTGGACAAATGCTTGATTCCTTCTCACTTCACTATTCGCCTCATGGCTACAGTGCAGGTGGCAGAACACCATGACACTCTGCATTACTTCGTGAGCATATAATATGACCTGCTAAGTACTCTTCCTCTTTGATTGTCTTGCTTCACATACACCTTCCTAGTCACTTTCTGCATAGATCCGCCTCATAAACTTGTCACTCTTTCACTGGTGTTGCGAATCAGAGGTTTTGGATAGCAGCTCTTCCACAATGCTCTCTACGATAATTCTACAACGCCACTACAGGAATCTATTTGCCTTCTTGGTTGTTCTCCTAAGCACCGTTCTAGGTGTGCAGGCTGGAACGTACTCCGTCGTCTCAATGTACTCCGATGACAGCCCCCCACTCCTTCCCGCATACTCCGCCTACGCTGTTGGTATTTCTCTCCCAGTCGACCAGGCAGGCGAGACGCTTTATTACTCAGTGTCAATTACAGCTGCCCCTTCGACCAGTGCATACCAAATTTTCTCAAGTGCATCATCTGCGAAGGATGTAATGGCTATGTTTGGTCCAGCTGGGACGAAACTGACGTGGGAATTGTTCGTCACTCCAGTCTTAAGTGCAGAGACTTTCGATGTGTTTGCACCACTATCTCAGAGCATAAACAGGCTTTCAACTACATTTTTGGAGAGCAAAGATCAGGTATACTGGACGATGCCGTCTGAGCAGGCACAGGCAGTTGGACTTCTTGCCATGCTCGCGAACCAGGAATTATTCCCGATCAACCACGTATTCTACAGCACTGAAAGATATACTGGTCGCAGCGCCGTTCAATTTTACAAGATTTTGTGCCGCGAGTTTGGCTGCACAGTTTTCTACTATGCGTCTGAATCACACGACTTCAATCAGTACGCCTATGCAGAAGCAGTAGGACTACAACCTCGTATTGTGTACCAGTACGGTTTGGCAGAGGGGAGCAGCGCGACTGAGAGTTGGAGTACAAAACTTGTTGCTGACCCAACACTGGCTCAAATCAACACAACAATTGCCACAACATTTGAGATGCAGTTTGAGCTCCTTCGGATTTACAACGACGTTGCTCGTTCGGCTCCGGTGATGCTGCCCCCCGGGAACATTGTGACGGCTGCACCTGTGCCTGGTGTGGATGCGGTGGAGTACGCTGCGGCGGTGGACTTCCTGGAGCAGGGTGCCGGGTGGATGAAACATGATATGACGCGGTGCTTGAAGAACTACATGATGGCTGGTTGGCTGTCTGGGAGTGCACTGATCCAGGCGTTGAACAAGTACACTGGCGCCTCACTCGGTGATAGTGAGAAGCTCTTCATGGCGTTACTTTTGGCACAGAGCAGCTACGTTGTGTCGGATTTGTTCATTGGTACCCATGGATGGTACTATCGATGTAGCAAAGCCGCTTCACAGCAGGGACTCCTGTGCAAATGCCGCCACGCCGGCAACAACATTTGGTTCCACAGATTTGCTAAATCTGGCCAAGGTTATGACACAGTGGCTGCTCGTGGAGAGTTGTTCCAGTATGCATTAGATATGTGCGCCAACTTGATTCCCCCGGGAGATAGCGTGCGCCCACACACACCGTACGAACAACTTATTCGAACCCCTGTTCCAATTCATGTTGCTGGACTTGCACCGGCT